>MCJB01049611.1:7140-39797 GCA_002018475.1 Nicotiana obtusifolia
GGGGGGGGGGGGGGGGGAGGGAGTGAGGTTGTAGTGGAGAATAACTCAGTACGCTATAGTTGTTCTCCGCAGTGTATTATTAAGTTATCACTTACAATGGAGTACGATATATTGCTTTTGTTGTTATGTAAAAAAATGAGTGTAAGGAAATGTTCGATTAATATTAAAGTAACCAAAAGATATTCGTATTTTGTTACTCCGCAAGGGGTTTTTCGTTATGCTGAGTTTAACATCGAAGATGATAAAACTCTGACAGATTTTTTGAGGACTCCGGATGAACACCGGGAACTTCTTGTGATAAAAATGTTAGAAATGTACATCAAGTCCGAAGAAGTTTGCGATATTGAGGTTTCACAAAATAGGGATAACCCTCAATCATCGGGTAATTTTTTTAGAGCAGTTTTATCCGAACAGGTTCCATTTGAAAGAGTTTGGATAGATCTAAACTTATCTCCACGGAAGAATGAGGAGCGAGGACATAATTTCTCCCTAAGTTTACATAATCCACAATCCGATTGGTAAATTTTAATTTTCCTTTATATTACTATGTCTTTTTATATATTATATTTGTATTAGCACTCATATATTCCAAAAGGGGTACCAGCCAGATATGAATTTTACAAGTTATGAACCAACAAACAGTTGGAATAGCCTAATTTTGGTATGTTGGATCATGGTGGTCCATCCAGGAATCATCGGTAATAGGATAATATGCATCATGGGATATCAACAAATTATGATTTGTAAGTTAAGTGATAAAGTTTATTAACAATAATGATGACGAGTCTGGAGATGACACGCCCTTCCTTGATGGGGGTGATGACAATGAGGATGAGAATGATGAACCTGATTTGATGAGGGAGCATGATGCCACCAATGAGCATGCTCCATATGTGCAGACTCCATTTCCAGTTAGACCCAGAGTGTACGAGTACCATGTGTCGTTTAATTCAAGGGAGATTCCCTACCTTGATCAGTTGCCCAGTATGCCAGATGTGGATTCCCTCACAAGGGATCTTGACGACATTCGGACAACAATGTGGGATAAATCTAGACCAACGGTGTATTCAAAGGATATGCTTTTTGCTGATAAAGCGCCCTAAGCAGCGCGATGCGAATGTACAACATAAAAGAGTATCGTGAGATCGTGATTCATGAGTCATCTCCAGAAGTATACAAGGTTATTTTTTGTAGATGGTTTGATACTGCGTGCGAGAAAGTTGAAAATAAATATGTGGATTGTGGGGAAATACATTGGCACCCATACTTGTTATATGGACACAATTAGTGAGAATCATTTTAACTTGAATGTTGACTTGGTTTCTCTTGTCTTGATTCCACACATCGAATCGTCCACAAGGTGCAAGATTAAAGAGTGTATAACATCTGTCCAGCAGGTACATGGATGTACCATTACCAAAAGAAAGGTAATTCTCGGGCGTAAACGTGCGTTTGAGATTGTTTATATTAACCGGGATAAGTCCTTTGCAGCTCTACCCAAGTACATGGCTGTATTGCAACACTTTAACCCCTGGACTGTTGTTGAATGGAAGCTTGAGCGGAGTCCGGGAATACAAGAGTTCATATTTAGATATGTGTTCTGGGCATTTAAACCAGCCATTGATGGCTTTGTGCATTGTCGGCCCGTAATATCCATAGACAACACTCATGTCTTTGGGAAGTATGATATTACGTTGCTGATCACCGTTGTAGTAGATGCTAATGGATGCATATTTCCCCTCGCATTTGCTATTTGTGCCAATGAAAGCCAAGAGACGTGGACATTGTTTTTGAACCATTTGAAGGAGCACGTTATCAAACAACGTTAAGGTATTTGTCTAATATCTGATCGGCATGGCGGTATTTTAAGTTTTGTACATAATTTGCGTGCATGGCAGGAACCGTATGCCTACTACCGTTACTGTGTTAGGCACTTGAAGGCCAGATTCCAGAGGGCTCATCCGAATAAGAACATACATGATTTAATGTGAATGGCTGCAACAGATCACCAAGAGTGTAAATTCAGGAGGCGAATGGAATTGATTAGGCAGGATGACCAGAAGCCTATCGTTGGTTGATGCGACATGAGCTTGACAAGTGGACTTTGCATAACGATGGTGGTAGAAAATTAGAAATTTTGATTAGAAATGTGTCCGAATCTTTCAACGAATTATAGAAGACTGCACGTGGATTGCCTGTCACTGCCATGATACGGATGTCATTCAAGTTGATACCGGAGAGGTTTGTTGAAAGATCCAGAGGTGCATCGTTATTGATATAAAGGGGTGTTGAATTTATGCCACAGCCAATGAAACAATTTGAGAAATATAGGAAGCGAGCTCATTGGCATACATGTTCACAGTATTGTAGCAAGCAAAATATTTTTGAAGTTCGCACCTGTCTGCATCAAAACCGCGGGAATAATACACACACCGTCAATGAATCCAGAAGATTATGCTCGTCTGGAAAATAGTAAATCTATCACTTTCCATGCTCACATACCATGAAGTGCTTTCAACATAAAGGTTTTGCGGCAATGAGGTACGTTGATAAAGAATATAGTGTTGCTGCATACGTAAACACCTATAGTGGACAATTGCAGCCAGTGAGTGTTGAGCATTATTGGCCGTTGGAACCATTTAATGGTGTGTAATAAGGATTATGTGCGTCAACGGCAAGTGCAAAAAAGAACGCGAATACGAAACTAAATGGATGTTGGTGATACCGTTTATGTGCGTAAATGTGGCATATGTTACCAAACAGGACACGATCGCCGTAAATGTCCTTCAGCTAGTTTGGGAAGTGGTGGTAATTTAGTTCCAGGTGGCAGTTCGTCCAGTGTGCCCAATTATAAAGGATAAACGTAGTGTTTTGTTGCAGTATTTTTGTTGTACTAAATATCTGTAGAGGTTCAGTTTGCAATGAATTATGTTTCCAATAGGGCTAAATCTAATTGACTTTTAGCATTAAATATTCAACATAATAATTTATAATATTCTCCAAGAAATAAATAACAATTTTCATTCGCCATTATCGTCAATGTCTGGTAGTCCCTCCCACTCGACAAATGTTGGAACAACAGGATAATCAATGTCTCTATGTAATTTTTTAATTGTTAATAAATCCTAATACTAATCCTCCATTCCTTGCAGGTAGTTAAGATTATCCAGCGCATGATGAACGGCTAGTGCCTTTTCCATCTCTAAAATTTCCTTCATCAAATGCCGAAACTTCTGGTTCATCTTTGTGTGTGTTTGTTTGGAATGTTGCAGATAGTGCTTGTGGTACAACTAGCCCATGCCAGTGGCATAGTACTTCATAATCACACCATTCTGAGTAAAAAGAAATCCATTGTAGTTTTTCGCCCCAAATTCGCATACTTTCAGGCTTTGTAGAATGCGTAATGTTCCCTGCAACTTTGAGATCAGTGTGTATATTGATATGCTTATTTTCCAAGGGACGTAGAACACCATACCACTTGTCAGCAACCAACTAAGTTTAGCAACCTAGCATATTTTTTTCCAGGTAGGAATCATTGTTTTATAACATGTTCCATGTGGATCTATTGAACTACCTTTACCTTTTTGCCTATTCTTAAATCATTTATTAAATGTTAGTGGCATTTCTGAAATGGATGTTGTAATGGTTCTTGAAATGGTCTTTGAATACTGCAACATTGGTTCAACTTAAGAAGAACTAAACTGCATGAACTTGTATATTGAACATAGCGCATCACCAATATGCGTTATGTATATTGTCATGTCGACCTGAAAAAGCTGCACCCACTTGTACACTAAAGAATCATTAGCACGCGAAACATAGCGTATCACTAATTTGCGCTACGTGTATTGTCATGTCGACATGAAAAAGCTGTCAATCTGAAAAGCCTGCACCCACTTGTACCCTAAAGAATCATTAGCACGCAAAATGTAGCGCATCCCCAATATGTATCATGTGTATTGTCATGTCGACCTGAAAAAGCTGCACCCACTTGTACCCCGAAGAATCATTAGCACGTGAAAGAATCATTAGCACGCGATACGTAGCGCATCACCAATATGAGTTATGTAACCTAAAATCATTTTTAGCTGCCTATAAAAACCTCACGCATTTTAGTTATTATTTGCATTGTAACGAAACGAAGAAAGTAACTTTCCGTTAAGTTTTCATTTTTTGAGCATGACGACATGTCTGAATGCAATGATATACCAAGGTGTTACTGTGGCAAACGTGCGCTTTTGAAGCCATGTTGGTCAAATTGCAATCTAGGGCGCAGACGTTGGATTTGTAAACAAGTTGTACGTTATTATTACTGAAAGTTATGTTTGTTAATAGTTTTTATATGACATGTTAATTAATAGTCTTTTGTTATCATCCCCATTGGTAGGACAAAAATCAATGTGATTTTGAAGAATGATATGATGAACCCATTAACCAGGAATACTACAAATCATGTTTGCTAAACATTTAGAATCTGACAGGTGAGTACGAACTCCAGATCTTGAAACTGCAAGAACAACTTGCGGCAGTGAAGAGAAACTAAAAGAGGTAGAAGAAGTAAACAATTGGTTGGAAGATGATTTAAGTGGTTGAAACACAGAATAATGGGTGATAGTGACTAAACAAACACATGGATGCATTAAGTGTAGTTTTTTATTTTTATGTTGTACGTGTCATGTATTATCTTTAATTGTTAACGAATTTAAAATTATGTTAAGCTATCTTCTTTTTTTGTGTTCTAGTGTTAAACTAATAAATAACCCGAAAAATACAAGCACATACGCAAATTATGTAAAACATCAGTGATTTTGCTATTATATATTTAATATCATATCTACAACTCAGGATACATAGCAATGAGTCCCACAGCCTGTATGCTTTAAAGCATTGGCTGGCTTAAGGCGCATCCCATCCCCCTCGGCTACGCTATCAGGATCATCCTCATCACGTCCTCTTTTTATCGGAGGATGCGCTGCAACATGATCGTCAGTAAGGCTGGTAGGCTCGGTAGAAGCAGCCGGTGGGCCATCAGTAACCTACAGAATTATAAGATATTTTAGTATGTGAAATATAGAATACTAAGGTACGTGTTAGCAATGATATTTAATGGTCATACTATGGTCTCAGCGGGCTCCTAAATAAGATCATCCGTCTCTGGCAAGTTAGTATCGTCACACAATGTGACCTTCGTGACGGGCGATGACGAAATCTTTAAAAAAATATAAACACTTTCGATATTACTGACTAATCTGTAAGGTAAAAACAAGATGGAAATAATATTAATACAAACAAACATGCACCTGAGTAGTGACACAATGCTGTCATCGAGGTGCATTGGAGTAGACAAAGTATGTGAAAGATCCTCAACAGCCCTTGGTGATGAGCCATAATTCATTCATCGCTCACTATGCACCTCCCGTATCAGACTATCAGCAGCAATCGTCGATGGCTCTGGACGATCAGTAAAATGCTGATCCCACTCCAGCTGCATAATGGTCGTGCCCGCGATCAGCAATGGAGCTGACGGGGTCACCTGAGAAGTCCCTGGTGGCAGCTGAAGGCTGACTGATGGGATATTATGATGAGCATCGTGTGGCTGAGGGTGGTCACCCGCCTGATCATCTCTGATATTCTCCAGGGGTGCCTCGACACCCCCTTACTGGGGACCCTGACCTCGCCGACCACCACGACCACGTGGGCCACCCCTTCTTCTCTGGCCACGCCGCCACATTCAGGGGCCACTTGTGGCCCATGTTGGTACTCCTCGGGCGGCACATAAGCAGCCTCATATCCTAAGTGCACATCCTCTCGGGAATGTCTCAATGTGTCAACAGCAAGATCAGTAACCCCACGGCCAAACCCGTGCACAACTACCGCTCCATTATTTGTATGCTGTAGCATCTCCAGTCCCAACTCATAAGACTAGTGTTAGCCAATAGCCTGAATAGCATATAAATATTAATTATGTAAGATAATGTAACATTATAAGTAAGTATAACAAATAACATACTAGTGCCTCGTGCCTCCCGGCGTATGGAATGTACCAACCACCAGCACGATGAACGGGATTCTCGACGAGAAGTCGGGTAACTCTGCGATACCAACCCATGTACTCATGCTCGCCTTCCAAACGGTCAGGTGGAGGGTATGGCAGAATCAGGCCATACCTATAGTCCCAACCCTCTATTTGGGCCTCTAGCCATGCCAAGTATATCTGGTAGACCTTGCGGCGATCATTCCACTGGTAATGTGTCAAGTGGGCGGAAGAGGTATAAGCAGGGGTTGACCAAACTGGCTAAGGACTCGCTCGGTGGAATGGTGCTCGACTATATCGAGACATATCAGTGGGACGAAAGAGCTCCACATAGCTCAACCGCGGGAGCAATAATCTGGCAATCCAGCTATGAGCGTGTCGTTGTATGGGCTCCATACAAACTATTTATTAAACACAAGAATCGTGAGTAAACACAACACATATCAAGCCAGGCCAAGTAAACTTAAGTATTAAGGGAGATGATGTCGATCCTCGACCTCGCGGGCTAGGTCTCGCCTATCAACCCACCTCCTAGCTAGTGGGAGAAACGGTGGAGGTGGTGCATCCGGAGCTATCGGTGGCAGAGGTAGCCGGAACTGCAGGAACCGTTCCTAGGCCCAAACCTAATATAGATTGTGGACGTAAAATTTAAGGCATTTTTTACTATGTATGTTATAATCATGAAAAGAATTAACTATGTTTTCACCTTCAGCAGCGGTATAAAACTAGCAACGTTTCTCTGGGTGACCATGCACGCCTGACACATTTGCCTATATAGGTAAGCTAGAACAGCTGCACCCCAGCTGTAACTAGATAAATCATCTAGCTGCTCCAGATAATGTAGAAATCGCAGCTGACTAGGTTTTTCGAAGTGTTCGGGAATAATATACCACCAAATACTATTAGCAGCAACAATCTCGTCTACCGGCCGATATCCTCTGGCGATGAATTGCCAGTAATCTCCACGTGCATCGCCACCAGATGCTGCCTAACGGGTGTCAGATCGACTGGCTCTACTCAAAGCAGTCGGCTCCGCAGGTTGGAAATCGGTGAGCCTCTGCAACATATGAAGGTAGTCCTCTCCCGTATAGTCTCTAAGAGTATGCAGGTAAGCTACAGGTATACCATCAACGGGCAACTCGAAAAGAACCTCCACGTCCTGTAGCGTGTTGGTAGCCTCGCCGATGAGTAGATGAAATGTGTGCGTCTCCGGTCGCCACCACTCTATCATAGCCGTGATCAGCGCCAGTCGAACTGTAACCGGCCGATCTCAATGATCCTTTGAAAACCCTTCCGTTGAAGGCGTCTAACTATATGGGGATGCAGTGAGTGCTCTTTAATGAACTCCCAGAGATTGTCTATACATCTGGGGTGGAAGGTGTGGGACAGACACTGCCCATCGCATATGTGTGAAAACCTATGGTTGCCCTAGAGAAACAGTAGCTCTCGAGATTCAAGTCCGGGATGCGCAAGAGGAAGCTCCATGACGATGTCTGTAAATAGAACAATATTAATTAAAATACTTTTCTGTTTAATCGTTTAACATCTTTAAATATATTACAATATTTTTTATATTAATATTTAATCGATAAATTTCCTATATTATTACTTAGGTTGATACATTTTTTATATTATTATTTTATATATTAGTTTCATACATTTTCGACTAAAATTCGGCAACGTTTTGTTTGAACTATCATCTTTTTTCAGCTATTTTTGGGTACAATAGAATTAAATAATTGATTTTCATAACTATACATGATTTATTTTATATGTATTCATATAAAAATACTTAGGTTGACAAATTTTCTATTTGTTGTTCTATATGTTATTTTCTTACATTTATTGACTAAAATTTGAGAGGGTTTTAATTTGAACTATGATATTTTTTCAGATATTTTTGGAGTTAACAGAGAACTAAATAATTAATTTCAATAACTAAAAAGATATTTTAGTAATTATTCATATAAAAAATACTTGGGTTGATAAAGTTTCTATATTAATATTTCATATGTTAGTTTCCTACATTTTTTACTAAAATTCTACAGGGTTTTGTTTGAACTATCATCTTTTTAAAGTTTTTTTGGGTTATAACAGAATTAAATATTAAATTTTCATAAGTAATCAAAATATATTCAATAATTATTCATAAAAAAATACTGCAAACTTAATAGTAAACAATATTGAATTTATTTCATTCGTAATGATTTGTTTGTTAACTGTCATATTTTGCCCAAATTTCCCTGCAACGTCTTTTTTGTAACGTCAACTAATTATTTTATGATCTATAACTAATATTTGATAATTATCTACTAATACATTAAATCCATAATTGCATACTCTAACCAAGTTTGTTAAGGAGAGCACATAGTTTTTATTCTAAGTACGGAATCTTAAAGAGCACTAGAACCACAATACAGCATAAACAACGTCAACTACCATAAGCTAACATTTATTATCAGTTTTACTACGCTAAAGGGCACTAGATAACAATTAAAGGCTTAATTAAAGGGCACTAAATAATAATAAAGTCACATATTAACATATGTACAACACTAAAATCACATATAACAATAATTATTCAATAAAATAACAATATATATTTTTAATAATTTTTTACCACATACATAAACTAATCCGGATGAAAATAAATAAATAAATTATATCACAAAACGATCACAAAAAACATACAACACAGTAAAAATAACTAATAAGCACTTTATATGCACGAGATTTACCAAAAAGTAAGTCGGAATGCCACAATTTAAAGTTTTTTGAATTGTGAAAAATTAATGATTTGTGAGCCGAAACGAGCAATAGACGAGGTCCACGAAACGACAACGCGTTGGATCCGGTGTTAGCTTGCTAAAATACGAAGAGGACACGATTTTTGGGGACGAATGGGCTCTAATGGAGATTTTTGGTTAAGAAATTGGAGGGGGGGGGACCATTTTTTAGTTTCTGCGTCTGTCTGGTCGAGGAAGGAGACGGGCCCGATATTTTATATAGGTATAGCGCATATATACCTTAGAATGCGCTATACCTACCTACCCGTCTTTTCAACTTCTGGTGTCTGTGTGTGTGTGTGTGTGTATATATATATATATACGCCCATTTAAAATTAAAATATAGCGCATGGGTTGCAGGAGCTATACCGTAACGGACAAACGTGCCATTAAGGTATAGCGCATTGAACACATGCGTTATATATAAATTGGCCATCAGTTGGTTTTTCACCTATTTTTGTGCTTTTAGTCCAAAAAAATAATACTTTGATTCCGAATTCATCAAAAGTGCTCTAAAATTTATGTCCAAACACATTTTCAATTCACATCAAAATACACCCACATAAACGTTAAAAAAATATATTTGAAAATCTATATCCAAACATGTCCTTATTTGATGATTCCTATGATTGTGACCTTTTCCCCACTACTATTTTTTTTTGCCATTTTCTCCCAGACACAGTGTGGTACCAATTTACTTTCCAAAATTATATTGTTAAAAATAAAAGTCACGTGTCACAATGGTTAAATATCTACTTCATTCCAAATAAAGAAAAAGGACAGGTTGTATTGAAATTGAAAAATGAGAGAATTAAGAGTCAGTGTACTATATAACCAGTACTATAATTTAATCTGTTCTATAAAAGGCATTTTGTTACCCCCAAATCCAGTACTTTGACATAACGAACCAAACAGAATGTTGATTAGCACCTCATATTTACATTAAGTTAATAGTGTAAAACATGCACGTGATTTTTAAACACGTTACGTACACATCAAATAACATATTCAGTGTAATCGCATAAGCAGGGTTAGAAAAAAATAGTGTGTACACAAACTTTATTTTTACCTTGTGAAGATAGAAAGACAGTTCCGAATATACCTTCGTTCAAGGAAAGCATAAATACAACAGTTATAACAAAAAAGTACGGAGAGAGAAACAGTAATAACAGTCAAGAAAATAATATAACCGAAGCAATAAAAAAAATATAGTAGTAGAAATCTAAGAATAGAGAATAGGAAAATAACACTTGTACTACATATTTATTATGTAATTATGATTAAATAATAAATATGTATATTTATTTTAATTATTAATCATAAAAATTAAATTAATTGATTTTATTTAAATATTGAACGGCAAGCTGTTATTTGCTGACAATTTATCAGGACATAAACATGCTCCCACTTTCTTGCAAGTGCCTACTATCGACAAATTACTAGCACATGGTATGGGCCATGAAAAATCTGAGACCTTCCAATTATTTTGGTCTTTCTTTGAGGTCTTACATTTCACGTGCATTGCTCAGAATATTCACATGCAGATATATTCGAGGCGGAGCTAGAAATTTAGTTATGAGTTTAGTCAAATTCGATAATTTTTATTTAAATAATATATTTATATTAAGAGATTTATTAATTATGTGTTGAAATTTAAATTTAAAACTCAATTATTAATACTTAAAATAGTCATTTTAAAAGTCAGAACGTAAAAATTTAAAATTCTGATTCCGACTTCTAGCTATACATATTTTGAGGCATCAAATTATAAGAAATAGTACTTGCAAGCTTGATTTATGTAACTATTTGCAGCCCACCAATATACTCAAGTACAAGATGTAGAGAAACTCATTAGTATTTTCTAGTGCTCCATTTTGTTTTAATTTATGTAATGTATTTTGACTCGATATAAAATTGATTAATGAATTTTTTTTTTGAAACTTGAAGTCTGAAATGTGCATTTATATATTTGTTT
Source organism: Nicotiana obtusifolia (assembly GCA_002018475.1). Lineage (NCBI taxonomy): Eukaryota > Viridiplantae > Streptophyta > Magnoliopsida > Solanales > Solanaceae > Nicotiana > Nicotiana obtusifolia. The sequence continues at coordinate 17,936 of MCJB01049611.1, forward strand.
TAATTCTTCTGTAGATGAATTAACAAGAAAATAATCTCATATAAACTGTAATAGAGAAAGTTGCATTAACTTTTGGTGTTTTAGGTGAGAATTTAAATTATTAGATATTAGTCCATGAAATGCATTTATTTAAGTTCTGTTTAATTTTTTTTTATGTGCATATATTTTAATTATTTTAACTATGTCTACTACTAACTACTTCCATTGGCGGCCTATACTAGCAACCATCACTACCAAACACCTATACTATTTATCACCAATCATCCCGACCTGCATCCCCAATTACCTCTACTACTAACTACTTCAATTGGCATCTAGTACTAGCAATCATTACTATCAACCAGCTATACTATTGTTGTCATGATCTGAAACTTCATCTTCGAAATCTAGATGACGCTTAACATTTCACTTGCTACGCAAGCTAACATTAATTAAGTTATTTAATCAATTTTGACAATTCAAATTAAAACGTTAACAACAATAACCTTAATAGTCTGAAATAGAGTAATAATGTAATGCTAAATAACGTAATCTAAACACATCCATGAATCCGGAGTCACGAATACATAAGCATCTAGAGCGCTACAGATAAAGTCTGAACAAAATACAACTGTTTTGAAGCTAAAATAAACAGTAGTGAAATGGAAAAGGACTTAAGGATTGCGGACGATATGCAGCTATACCTCAAGTCTCCAAACAGTAGCTGAATCAGAGCAGTCTCACTACGCGGCATTGGGACCCACACCGCTATCTGCACGAGAAATGTAGAGTGTAGTATGAGTATAACCGACCAATGTACTCTTTATGTGTCGAGCCTAACCTCGACGAAGTAGTGACGAGGCTATGGCAAGTCACTTACAAATAACATGTACGAAATAATAATAACAATAATAATGGCAGGAAAATAGAAATAAAGCATTTAACTCATGAAAAAGGAACTGAAATCCAACTAGCATAGAGAGAGAGCCTAGAATAACAATGTTTCGAGTCTCATATCACATTACCGAATATAACTCAACAATCACAAACAGTTACAATATATCCAATCCGTTATGGCGTGCAATCCGATCTCATCATATCATCATTTGTTCATATCATAATCCGTCTTTATTCCTTCATTTCGTATCAATACCTTTCAACTTTCGTTGCGACGTACAACTCGCTCCCCGAACAATTTCAAACATAAACATAAACAATTCAACAATAATATTTACAAAATATCTACATCAAGAAGGTAAATGTACAAGACAATGAAGAACCACGGAATAATCGGAGAACATCTAACACCTCGAAATCTCAAACCTTTTCAATTTAATGGTACATAACAGTTAAACAGCTCACGCAAGTGAAACAACATTATAGAGTGCAACAAATACTACAAAAATAATAGAGACATATAAAATATGTGACAATTAAGATATGCAATTAAGGCAGGTAGAAACAAGTAGCAAATAAGTTAAAATAATGTAAGAAACGAACAAATTAAGGCAAAGTAATAATTAAATGACAAGTAACAAATATAAAGTTAAAGTCAAGTAACAACTAAAAGATGAATTAAAATCATGAAATAAACGAAAACATGAAAATAGATATCCAATTCTCGCATGCTAAATTCCATGACTGCGTATATACACTCGTCACATCGCATATATGCCGTTTTCCCACGTAATTCACATAACAATTGATTCAACAAATCCTAATTCCCTCAAGTTAAGGTTAGGCATAACACTTATCTCACTCTGCGAACAAAGCAATCAATCAACCATGGACTTGCCTTTTGATGAAGCCTCCAAACCAACCAAATCTAACAAATTATCAATCAAACGATTCAAAATAAGCTTTAGAAACCACCCATTAATAAAAGAGGTTCAATTTTGATCATTTTTGAAAAAGACAAGAAAAGTCAATCTCAGGCCCGCTTGGTCAAAACCCGAGGTTCAGACCAAAACCCGATTATCCATTCACCCCCGGGCTCGGTTATGTGATTTATTTTGAAATTCGATCTCAATTCGAGGTCTAAACCTTAATTTTACAAAATCCCCAATTTCTACCCAAATCCATAATTTCTACCATGAAAATCCTAAATTTAATGTTGAAATCTTATGAAAAGTAATGGAGAATTGAGAGAAAGTGGATTAGAATTGCTTACCAATGATTTTGGAAGAAACGCCTCTTGAAAATCGCCTCTAAAGTGTTTAGGGTTGAGAAATGGCGTAAAATGATCTTAGTCCCGATTTTCCCATCTTTTACCTAGCTGCAGATGTCGCAATTGCGACCATCGCAAATGCGAAGCACATGTCACAAAATGCAAACTGTCCATCAGAAGCCCAGATGTTGCAAATGCGACAAAAATGATTGCAAATGCAAAAATTCTACCTTCGCAAATGTGGCCAAATTCTTTGAAATTTGCGAAGATTTTCTATTCATGCCAGGCGATGCAAATGCGACCAAATGCTCGCGAAAGCAATATTGGACAATTCGCAAATGGGAACTATTTTCACGCAAATGCGATGTTACCCAATCCCAGGACCTGCTAGCAAATGCGAACTTCTGTCCGCAAAAGCGACGCTCGTAATTGTGAGCCAGACTTGGAAAATGCTAGATCTACAACTGAACACTAAAAACCAACAGTCTGCAAACCATGCAAACTCATCCGAAACGCGTCTTAAACTCACCTGAGCCCCTCAGGCTCCAAACCAAACATGCACACAAGTGTAATAACATCATACGAACTCGCTCGTGCGATAAAATCATCAAAATAACATCTAAATTTACAAATCAACCCTCAAAACAAATAAAATTTTAAAGGAAAACTCAAGAACTACTAAAATCACAACTAAACGTCCGAATCATATTAAATCAACTCTGTATTGCACCAAATTTTGCAGAAAAGCTTCAAATAGGTTAACGAATCTATACCAAGTTCTAGAATTAAAATCCCAACCCGATAGCCAAGAAGTCAACCTACAGTCAAACTTAGGAAATTTCTAAGCTTTCTAATTTCTAGCTTTCGGAAAAATGAATCGATCAACCTAAGGACCTCCGATTTCAATTTCGGGCACACACCCAAGATCAAAATCACAATACAGACCTACTGGAATCATCAAAATACTAATAAGGGATTGTGGACCGTGGTCAACTCAATTTATTTTTTTAAGTCAAAAATGATATTTTCTTCAAATTTTTACGTAAAACGTCTTCGAAGAGTGATATGGACCACGCACACAAAGGAAGAAATACCAAACGGATCTAATAGAGGTCTCGAAACTCAGAATTAAGGGCTAGTACTCAAAATGACATATGGGGTCGTCACATTCTCCATTTTTAAAAGAAAAGTTCGTCCTCAAACGAATATAGAAAAGTACGTGAACTGGTCAAAAGGTGTGGGTATCTACTCCGTATGTTGGTCGTAATCCCATGTTACTGCCTCGATGGGCTGACCTCTCCACAACACTCTTACAGAAGGAATACTCTTAGACCTTAGCTTTCGAACCCACCGGGCTAAAATAGCCACCGGCTCCTCCTTATGAGTCAAATCCTTGTCCAATTGGAATGAGCTGAAATCTAATGCATGGGACGGGTCACCATAATACTTCTTGAGCATGAAAACATGGAACAACGGTGAACTACCGATAAACTAGGTGGCAATGCAAGTTTATAGGCCACCTCACTAACTTTCTCAAGGATCTCAAAAGTGCCAATATCCCCGGGGCTTAACTTGCCGTTCTTTCCGTACCTCATCACACCCTTCATGGATGAAACCCACAGCAAAACCCTCTCTCCCACCATGAATGCTACATCACTAGCCTTCCGAGCAGCTTGACTTTTCTGTCTAGACTGGGCTGTATGAAGTCGATCCTTAATCAACTTGGCTTTCTCTAAGGCATCTGGAACCAAATCAGTACCCAACATCCAAGCCTCTCCGGGCTCAAATCAACCAGCTGGAGAACGAGACCGCCTGCCATATAAGGCTTAAGGAGTCATCTAAATACTCGATTAGTAGTTGTTGTTGTAGGCGAACTCAGCAAGCGGTAGAAACTGATCCCATGAATCCCCAAAATTTATATAACATGCAAGTAGCATATCCTGCAAGATTCGAATGGTGCACTCGCACTGCCCGCCCGTCTGGAGGTGAAATGTTGTACTCAACTCAACCCGTGTACCTAACTCACGCTGCACACCCCTCCAGAAATGCAATGTGAATTGCGTGCCTCGGTCAGAGATAATATATACCTGTACACTGTGAAGGCAAACAATCTCCCGGATATAAATCTGAGCCAGCTGCTTTGAAGAATAGGTGACTGCCACTGGAATGAAATGTGCAAACTTGGTCAGCCTATCTACAATGACCCATAATGGGTCAAATTTCTTCAAAGTCCGTGTGAGCCCAACAATGAAATCTATGGTATACACTCCTACTTCCACTCGGGGATCTCAAGTCTCTGAAGCAAACTGCCCAGCCTCTTATGCTCGTTTCACCTGCTGGCAATTTAAATACCGAGCCACATAATCTACTATATCATTCTTAATTCTCCTCCACTAGTAATGCTACCTCAAATCCTGATACATCTTGGCGGCACACGGATGAATGGAATACCGTGAACTGTGGGCCTCCTCAAGAATCAACTCATGCTGTCCATCCACATTGGGCCCACAAATACGATCCTGCATCCGCAACACTCCATCATCTGCAACAGAAACCTCCTTGGCACCGCTGTGCTACATTATTTCCTTAAGAACAAGCAAATGGGGATCGTCGCCCTCTCTAATGCGCTCATACAAAGAAGATAAGAAATCACGTAAGCAAGAACCCGACTGGGCTCCGAAACATCTGATCTCACGAGCCGATTGGCCAAAGCCTAAACATCTAATGCTAACAGTATCTCACCAACTAGAATATATGCAAAGCTACCCAAGCTTTCTGCTCAAGGCGTCGGCCATCACATTGGCCTTCCCGGGATGATACAAAATGGTTATCTCATAGTCTTTTAATAGCTCTAACCATCTCCGCTGCCTCTAGTTTAGATCTTTTTGGTTAAGCAAGTGTTGTAGACTCCGATGATCTGTGAATACCTCAAACGACACGCCACAGAGGTAATGACTCTAAATCTTCAATGCATGAACAATATCTGCCTACTTTAAATCATGAACGGGAAAGTTCTTCTCATGAACATTCAGCTATTGAGACGCGTAGGTAATCACCCTACCGTCTTGCATCAACACCGCGCCAAGCCCAATATATGACGCATCGTAATACACAGTGTAAGACCCTGAACCCGTAGGCAACATCAACATTGAAGCTGTAGTCAAAGCAGTATTGAGCTTCTAAAAACTCAACTCGCACTCATCAGACCACCAAAATGAGGCACCCTTCTAGGTCAATCTAGCCAATGGGGCTGCGATAGATGAAAACCCCTCCACGAACCGGCCATAATAACCCACCAAACTCAAAAAGATATGAATCTCTATAGCTGAAGTGGTCTAGGCCAGTTATGGACTGTCTCAATCTTCTTAGGATATAGTTTAATACCTTCGGACAATACAACATGGCCCAAAAATTGTAACCGAATCCAACTAAAACTTACACTTTAAAAACTTGGCATATAACTAACTATATGTCAGAGTTTGAAGTACGATTTGCAGATGCTGCTCATGCTCCTTTCGACTATGGGAGTAGACCAAAATATCATCAATAAAGACTATCACAAAAGAATCCAAATGGGGCTTGAATACCCAGTTCATCAAATCCATAAATGTTGTTGGGGCATTTGTAGAGCCAAATGACATCATTAGGAAATCATAATGACCATACCGAGTCCGAAAAGTTGTCTTAGAGACATTCGATGCCCTAATCTTCAACTGATGGTAGCTAGATCTCAAATCAATCTTCGAAAATACTTTGGCACCCTGAAGCTGATCAAATAAGTCATCAATCCTCGGCAACAGATACTTGTTCTTGATAGTTACTTTGTTCAACTGCCGATTACCTATACACATCCTCATTAAACCATCATTCTTCACGAACAACACTGGTGCACCCTAAGGCAAGACACTTGGTCTAGTGAATCCCTTATCAAGAAAATCCTGCAACTGTTCATTCAGTTCCTTCAACTCAACTGGAGCCATATGGTATGGTGGAATAGAAATGGGCTGAGTGCCTTGAGCCAAGTCAATACATAAGTCATATCTCTATCGGGTGGCATCATCGACAAATCTGCCGGAAACACCTAAGGAAACTCACGCACAACTGGTACTGAATCCATGGATGGAACCTCCGCACTATGATTATGGATATAAGCGAAATATGCTAGACATCCCTTCTCGATCATATGTCGAGCCTTCACATAAAAAATTATCTTGCTAATAGCATGGCCAGGAGTCCACCTCCACCCTAATCGGGGCAACTCCGACATGGCCAAAGTCACCGTCTTGGCATGACAATCTAATATAGCGTGATAAACTGATAGCCAATCCATACCCAAGATCAAATTCCACCATATCAAGAAGTAAAAGATCTATACTAGTCTCAAGGCTCCTGATATAAATCACACATAAGCGATAAACATGATCTACTACAATAAAATCTCCCACAAGTGTGGACATATAGACATGAGCACTTAAAGAATCACGAGGCATAACCAAATATGAAGCAAAGTAGGAGGACACGTATGAATAAGTAGAGCCTGGATCAAATAAAACTGAGGCATCCTTATGGAAAATTGGAACAATACCTATAATGACGGTGTCAGATGACTCTAACTCGGGCCTGGCTGGGAATGCATAAAACGGGGCTAGGCCCCACCACTCTGACCTCATCCTCTCGGACAGCCTCTAGCTGCCTGGCCTCCACCTCTAATGGCTTGACCTCCACCTCTAGCTGCCTGACCCCCGCCTCTAGCTGGCTGTGCGGGCGGTGGAGTAGTTGGCACCGACATAATGACATGAGAACCCTGCTGAGGCCTGCCGTCGTCAATATAAGATAGTACCTCGTGAAGTGACCTATACCTCCACGCTCAAAGCACTATCCTAGCTGCTGTGGTTGCTAAAGCTGAGATTGATCCTGACGGACCGGATAAACATTGTAGCAACTCTGTAGCGGTGGTGCACTAATAGGAGTTGAAGATGCACTGAATGCTAGCTAATTAGGACAAGGCCCATAAGAACCGCGACTGTCCGAAGCACTATGGTTTACCTGAAGAGCTGACTGAATCAGCCTAGGAAGGTACCAAAAGAATCCTTGCTTGTAGATGAGGTACCATTGAAACCACTAAAATGACGAGGCCTCTTCTCAGTCATCTTCCCTCTACCCCGACTATGAATCCTGCCACCATCTCCTGGCAAAACCGATCATATGGAACACTACAAAGTCGTCCCCATTGGTCTCAACAATATCCATATTGCATAATACCTCGTGGCAACGGTCCAAATAATCATATGGGTCTTCAGAAGGTGCACCAGTAAAGTGAACATGAAAGAGCTTGGTAAACTTATCCAACCTCATTAATCCCACAGAAGACATCATGGGCATCTCCCCGGGCTGTGTAACAATAACGGCCTGGACTACCCCAACTACTGGAGTTGCCGGAGTCTGATATAAGGGAACTATTTGCTCCGAAGTGTGAGTGGTGGGAGTTTGTGCTCCCCCCTCCCCCAGCCTGAGAGACGGCTGGTGCCGTAGGAAATACTCCCGTCTGAGCCACACTCTCCATGTGTCCAACTAAGCGGACTAGAGCGTCCTGAAGTATGGAAATGGCTATAAATCCCTCTAGGACCTAAGCGGGTCCGGTTTGTGTGGTCTGAACTGGGACCTCCTCCCCATGATCAATTTGAGGCTCTACAATGGATGTTGCTGCGCGTGCTCTAGGCTGAGCTATGCCTCTGCCTCGACCCCTACCTCGGCCCTGGTCCCGGCCCTACCCCTGGTAGTGGCTGCAACTGGGGGCTCCAGTTCCAGCCCGATTGTAGATGTTGTGCGTGTTCTCACTATCTGTGAGAGAATAAGAGTAGAATGGTTCAAACTTCAGTGATGGAATAAAGTCACACGATAGAGAAAGAAAGGAGTGAAATTTTCCTAAGGTTTTATAGCCTTTAGAAGATAAGTATAGACGTCTTTGTACCGATCCTCCTGACTCTACCAAGATTGCTCATGACTCATGATACCTAAGCAACCTAGTGTTGTGATACCAACTTGTCACGACCCAGAATCCCACTCTCGGGATCGTGATGTCGCCTAACATTTCACTTACTAGGCAATCCAACATTAGCTAAGTTACTTAACAAATTTTAACAATTCAAATCAAAACATTAACAACAAAAACCTTAAAAGACTTAAATAGAGTAATAATATAATGCTAAATAACATAATTTAAACACATCCCAGAATCTGGATTCATGAATAAATGAGCATCTAGAGTGCTACTGATAAAGTATGAACAAAATATACTTGTTTTGAAGCTAAAATAAATAGTAATGATAGAATGGAATGGGACTTCAGGGGCTGCATACGCTATACGGCTATACCTCAAGTCTCCAAACATTAGCTAAATTCGAGCAGTCTCGCTATGCACCGCTGGGACCCACACCGGTATCTGCACAAGAAGTATAGAGTATAGTATGAGTACAACTGAATCCATGTACTCTGTAAGTGTCGAGCCAAATCTCGACAAAGTAGTGACAAATGGCAGGTCACTTATAACCTTTACGAAATAATAATAATGGCTGGAAAACTGGAATAGAAATAAAGCAGTTAACTCATGAAAACGGATCCGAAATCCAATTACCAGAGAGAGCCCATAATAATAAAATATCGAGTCTCATATCACATTATCGAGGATAACTCAACAATCACAAACAGTTACAAAATGTCCAATCCGTTTCGGCGCGCAACCCGATCCCACCATATCATCATCTATTCATATTATAATCCTTCCTTATTCCTTCATTTCATTTCAATACCTTTCAATTTTGTTATCCTTATTCTTTCACTTCATTTCAATACTTTTCAATTTCCGTTATCCTTATTCCTTTATTTCATTTCAATACCTTTCAATTTTCGTTATCCTAATTCCTTTATTTAATTTCAATACCTTTCAATTTCCATTGCATCATGCAACCCACTCCCCAAATAATTTCAATCATCAACATAAATAATTCTACAATATTTATAAATATCTACATCGAGAAGGTGAATGTACAAGACAGTAAAGAACCACAGAATAATCAGAGAATCTCTAACACCTCGAAATCTCAAACCTTTCCAATTCATAGGTACATAATGGTTAAACAGCTCACGCAAGTGAAACAATATTATAGAGTGCAACAAATACTACAAAAATAATATAGACGGGTAAAACATGTGACAATTAAGATATGCAATTAAGGCAGGTAAAACAGGTAGCAAATAAGCAGAAATAATGTAAGAAATGAACAAATTAAGGCAAAGTAACAATTAAATGACAAGTAACAAATATAACATTGAACTGAAGTAAAGACATGTAACAACTAAAACATGAAACAAGATCATGAAATAAACGAAAATATGGAAATAGAGATCCATTTTCCGCATGCTAAATCTCATGACGGCGTATATACACTCCTCACCACGCATACATGCCGTTTTCCCACATAATTCATATAACAAATGATTCAACAAATCCTAATTCCCCCAAATCAAGGTTAGACACAATATTTACCTCACTCCGCGAACAAAGCAATCAATCAACCACGGCCTTGCCTTTTGAACAAGCCTCCAGACCAACCAAATCTAGCAAATTATCGATCAAACGATTCAAAATAGCTTTAGAAACCACACATTAATGAAAGAGGTTCAATTTTGATCATTTTTGAAAAAGTCAACAAAAGTCAACCCCGAGCTTTCTTGGTCAAAACTCGAGGTTCGGACCAAAATACGATTACCCATTCACCCCGAGCCTGGTTATGTGATTTATTTTCAAATCCGACCTCAATATGAGGTTTAAACCTCAATTTCACAAAATCTCCAATATCTACCCAAATCCTAATTTCTACCATGAAAATCCTAAATATAATGTTGAAATCTTATGAAAAGTAATGAGGAATTGAAAGAAAGTGGTTTAAAGTTGATTACTAATGATTTTGGGAAGAAAAGTCTCTTGAAAAATCGCCTCTAGAGTGTTTAGGGTTGAGAAATGGTGTAAAATGAGCTAAGTCCCGATTTTTCCATCTTTTACCCAGTTGCAGATGTCACAATTTAAATGTCTTGTTCATAATTGCGATCATCGCAAATGCAAAGCACAGGTCGCAAATGCGAATTGTGTATAATAAGCCTAGATGTTGCAAAAGCAACAAAAAAGAATTATCACATTTGTGGCCAAATTCTTCGCAATTGCGAAGATGTTCTATTCATGCCCGGCGTCGCAAATGCGACCAAATGCTCGCAAAAGCGATCTTGGACAGTTCACAAATGCGAACTATTTTCTCGCAAATGCGATGTTACCCAATCCCAGGTCCTGCTCGCAAATGGGAAGTGTTGTCTGCAAAAGCGAGGCTCGCAATTGCGAGCCAGACCTTGCAAATGCGAGATCTGCATCTGAATACCATAAACCAACAGTCTTCAATCCATGCAAACTCATTTGAAACGCGTCTGAAACTCACCCGAGCCCCTCGGGCTCCAAACCAAACATGCACAGAAGTGTAATAACATTATATGAACTCGCTTGCACAATTAAATCATCAAAATAACATCTAAAAATATAAATCAATCCTCAAAACAAATGAAATTTCAAACAGAAACTCAAGAACAACTAGAATCAAATATTCGAATCATATCAAATCAACTCCAAATTGTACCAAATTTTGCAGACAAGTTTCAAATAGCAAAATGGACCTATACCAAGTCCCAAAATCAAAATCCCAATCCGATAGCTAAGAAGTCAACCTACGGTCAAACCTAGAAAATTATCAAACTTTCAAATTTTTAGTTTTCGGCAAAATGAGTCAAATCAACCTAGGGACATCTGATTTCAATTCCGGGCATACTCCCAAGTCCACAATCACAATATGGACCTATCGGAAATCATCATAATACCGATCCGGGATCGTTTGCAAAAAATGTTAACTGTGACCAATTCAAGTTATTTTTAAAGTCAAAAATCATACTTTCTTCAAATTTTTACGTAAATTTTTTTCAAAAAGTGACACGGATCATGTACGCAAATCAAGAAACACCAGACGGAGCTATTGAAGATCTTGGAACTCGGAATTAAAAGCTAGTACTCAAAACGACTTATCAGATTGTCACAATTATACAACTAGCCTCCACCGTCGACTATCACCAATAACCATTTCCCTCGCCAACCATTACCACTAGCACCACGTGATGACTGTTAAAACTCATTTTAAGTACTTTGTAACGTTATCAGATCACCAAATAGATAGCTAAAGGAAGGTGTTCTTTTAAAGTAGGAGAATTTTAACAATAATTCAAAGAGATCTAGTTAACAGTATTTTGATAGACAATTAGAATTATCAAAGGCCGCAAAGAACGACTAATTATAGATAGGTTTACACTAAAAATTTCGTGATGCACAACACATGGAAATTAGTGACAAAAAATAATTTTGCCTGGAATTTTATTAGCCAAAGATTAACATCAAGATATCTAATGTTTTAAAATATCACCAAAAAAGAAAAGGACAGATTTAACAGCTTATATTATTGGAAGCTGCAATCCGTCAAAACTACTGACATACATTACGCTTTAAATATTCTTTAGGGTAAGATTGCGTACAATAAATCTTTTTGATCCGATTCTTCTTCAAACCTCACGCATAACGAAGACTTAGTGTACTGAGTTATCTTCTTCTTTTTTTTAAATTTATTTTCCTATAATTTGAATGTAAAAGATGACTTTCACTTCTGAGTATTACTATAATTGGAAAGTGAAAAAGTAATTAAAAGAAATACTCAATCCGTTTACTTTTAATTGTCAAGTATTCTAAAAATAAATTTTTATTTTTACTTGTTACTTTTCGCATATCAAGAGAAATATAATTTATTTTTACTACTTTGCCTATAGCATTAATTACTTATTCCAAATTATTTTTCAATTCCTTTAAGACTATACACCAATTAATATGAGTATCACGATAAATATATTATTTATTTATTATTTATTAAAAGACGTGTACAAATAAAAGTAAATGAATAAAATAATAGTAATAGTTGAAAATTAAATGCAAGCAGAAAACAAACAAACACTCTTATGAGTTGGCACTTTTCGGACTTTCTAAACAATTATTTTTAAGTGACCGCTTTCATAAATTTTCCCGAATTTCAATCAGTTCTAGACACTCAAGATTATCAAAAGTATATTTGGTTATACATGTCTTTATAATCGTCGATTTCACTAGTAGGACCAAGTACATAAACTCCAACTCAATTAAAAGTTAAAACTCCTATTATTTATAATTAAGTATGCTAACATTGGAATTCAGTCAATACTTTGTTCATTTCAATTTATGTGATACTTTAATTTTCTAGAGTAAATTTAATTAATCTTTTGAAGCTAAGTTAAATTAAATTATTTAACTTATTAAAGTTAAAATTAAGATTCAAAAACTAGATCAAAGAAACTATAAGTTGCAGGGATTATAGCAAGTACCTTCTTTTTGGGTAAGAAAATCGTGATCGAGATAGCGAAATAAGACTATGGAACTTGGTTGTTGGTCTTTTGTCAAAACGGAATGACTGTTTTTTTTTTTATAAAAATCTTTTTATTTATTATTTATCGTAAATGGGAGACATTACACATAGTATGCCCGATTGAATAGTATGTATATGTATCACACAATGTTTTAAAAGGCGTGGGCGTAAGGCGATGCATTTGTATATGCCTCAGCGAGGCGTAAGCCCCGAGGCACGGGGCGTAAGCCCCATAGGTACTTAATTTTTAATATTTTATAAAATAATATAATAATAATTATTATTATTTGTAAAGAAGTAAAATTGCATAAAAATTAAATAAAACTATAAATATGTGAATAACCTTACCTAGTTACTGACAAAGGAATTCATGTAGATTATTAGTATCTATGATTACTGTGTTGCAAAGATCTTTTGCTAATAGAAATGAAGTCTGGATGGTATCAGTTTGATTCTTCTAGAGAGGTTGTGACCTTTATAGAAGGAAGTTAGCCCTTAGGCTTTCTTTGATTTTTTCGAAAAAACTTAGTTGGAATGATACCTTCTTGAAGGCATATCTGCACTAGTATGTGATTCTTGTTTTTAACGTACTGTCATGTGGTACTGCCAAATCTAGTATGAAACTCACAAATCTGTTTGGTTATAGTCGAGTTTGAGATCTGTTCTTACTTTTATCTTGTTATAGTGTAAGGATGTTAGATCTGATGGTAGACCTGTAGATCTACTGATTCTTTTCCCTAAAATGGTTAAACATATGCTTGTGATATGAAGAATCTTTGAAGATGGCACTGAGATCCTTTCGGATCTGCACTGTAAGCGTGGTTCCCATGGATTATAGCGAGGTGATGCCTGTAAATGTACTTGGTAGGCTTGCAGATGGTTGTAAAACCTTTGAAGTCATCCAGAAAAAATTCTTCGTAGAACAATCATAAAGCTTAACCCTTTTGAGTAAAAGAACTAGTATACTTACTGATCTACCCTCTACATCTAACACTGAGCACGATGGTAAGATAAAATCCGAACAGACCCCTTACAAGATCATGAAACTTATAAATCTTTGAAGTTTAACACCAGACCTGACTCTTCCTCATACAGTAGAGTAAAGAACTTGAATAATTTCCTTATGAAATCACCTGGTCTCTTGACCCAAGGATAGGAAGGCATTTTAAATTATTTAATATCGTATTTTCACTCCTTCTCTTCCAGATCTAATAGTTCTTCCTCCTCCTGATTTTCTTTCAATTTTAAGCTCAAAGAAGAGATTAATTTCTTTGATTTGCAGCAATCGATTGACGACTGAAAAATTCCTAAACATCCCCAGTCAACATTTTACAAGTCTCAAAAATAGAGCTTGACAAGTGATTATCACATGTCTACCATTGAGCAGGCTATTCATCTGGAATCAGACCATGACGAAATAAAACTTCTCAATTTTAAATCTATTCAAAAATATAGAAAGAAATATAATAATATTCATTTTGGTTTGGTACAAATAACTGCTAAGTCTTTATCCAGAGAAGGATTGGATACATCGCTCCTACTTTGTCTTAGAGATTCTAAATTTCTAGAGCTCAATGATTCCTTGCTTGGAATGGTAGAAACCTATCACGACCCGGAATTCCGACCCTCGGGAGCCGTGATGGCGCCTACTAATGAAAGCTAGGCAAGCCAATTATTATCCACCTTTTCTTTAGAAATCAAAACAACCTAAACCCAAAAATTAATAAGCAGAATAAAATTTACAAGCAGAACGAATAAAATTTTAGAGTTTACAGAATCGCCAGTACAATCTCCTTAACAAACTACCCCAAGATTTAGTGTCACAGTTTCACAAACTGTCTAAGATTTACTACATGTAAGAGTCTGAAAGAAATAACAAAATGCTGTTTCTGGGGCTACAAAAAGAAACAGATAAAATAGAAACCAGGAGATTCCAAGGTCCGCTGACGCCTGCAGGACTACCTTAGGTCGCCTGATAATCAGAAGCCGGAAGCTCCTTACAGTCCAAAGCCTGCGGTACTGGGATCTGCACAAAAGAGTGCAGAGTGTAGTATCAGCACAACCGACCCCATGTGCTGCTAAGTGCCTGGCCTAACCCCGGCGAGGTAGTGACGAGGCTAGGACCAGACTCCAGATAAACCTGTGTAGTTATATATATATACACACACACATCTACAGTAGAAAAATAGAAATAAATGAACCAATTAAGTGGGATAAAGGGGAATATACTTCGGGATAACAGTTAAAACAACAGATCATAAATGAACAGTAAAGAAACTACAAATTAAATCCACCACAAATCAAGAGAAGAATTCAGACAACTTTCACTTTCTGTCATATCCTGTTGCAGGCGTGCAACTCGACCCCATTTCCTTATAATCTGTGGTAAGTGTACCACCCGCTCCCATTTCATTATATCATGTGGTAGGCGTACCACCCGCTCCCATTTCATCATATCATGTGGTAGGCGTACCACCCGCTCCCATTTCATTATATCACGTGGTAGGCGTACCACCCGCTCCCATTTCATTATATCTTGTGGCAGGCGTGCAACTCGACCCCATTTCCTTAAAAATCCTATTGCAGGCGTGCAACTCCACCCCATTTCCTTAAATTTGTGGTAGGCGTACCACCCGCTCCCATTTCAACAGTCATCACACAAATCACAAGAATTTCAGTAAGGAAACAAAACAATATCATAATTTCTCAACAAGAGAACAATAATCATCAAAACAATCATCCCGGCAAGGAAGAGTCAGCTATAACCAAACCTAAGTCAACCAATTTATTTAACAATTGACTTTAATGCCAAATAAAAGAAGGCTAAAACCACATTGTTTCATTTCTGTGGTAGGCGTACCACCCGCTCCCACTTATATCATAACAATACAATGGATAATATTCAGTAATTAGAACAATAATTGCACAACAAATATCAATATACAACCCACGGTCATGCTCGACACCAATGTATAGGTACTCGTCACCATACCTATACATTGTTCCCAACATGAAGTAGTTTAACAATTAGCACATGATTTCTAATCCCTCAAGCTAAGGTTAGAACAACCACTTACCTCGCTTTGCAGCTGAATTCAAGGTTCCGACAAACCTTTGCCTTGAAACTTTGTGTCCGAAGCTTATCTAGTCACAAATAATTTAATACACTCAATACACATATAGAAACTAATTCCTTATGAATTTACAAATGTTCCGGATTAAAATCCGAAATTTAACTCAAAATTGCCAGTGGGGCCCACTTCTCGTAATCGTGCAAAACCCACAAAATGTGATAACCCATTCCAATACGAGTTCAACCATATAAAATTTATCGAATTCCGACACCGGATCGACCTCCAACCCTCAAATCTAAGGTTTAGGGTTTTCCCACAATTTACCCAACTTAAATCACCAATTTAATTGATAAAAACAGTGATGAACTGAGGTAATTCCTCAAAAATTTAGTTAGGAACACTTACCCCGAGATTACTCCTAAAAATCTCCCAATATTTGCTTCAAGATTCGCTTTAATCCGAGTTCTATGGCCCCAAGTATGTTTAAGGTGACACAAACCCTTCCTTTAAGAATTTTTCCATGAAAATCTCCTTTGAATATGGTTTTGAGGTTGATTTATGGTGATTCAATGGTGTTTGAAGGTGTTCTTCTTCGTGGGTATCGAAAATGGGTCTTATAGAACAAGATAGGCATTGGGTTCTACTTAAAAAGTGTCAAAAATCGGGTTAAAACACCCCTTTCAGGTCGAAAATGCGATCCCCAATGCCAAAAATGCGGTCCGCATTTCATCTTTGCGGTTCGCATTTTTGGTCGCATTTCTCGCCCCAGTTTCAGCCTCACTCTGCGATTTCCAGGTCCAAAAATGCGATTCGCATTTGAGAAATGCGGTTCGCATTTCTGACGCTTCTGCAGATTTTTTTCCTCGACACAAAAATGGGCATAACTTTCTCATACGATGTCCGAATTGGACGATTCTTTTTGCTATGGCTCCGAAATTTCAATACGGATCTAATGCTTCAATAAAAACTGAATTTGGAGTCAATTTTGATAATATTATACCACTTATTCTTGAAGATACGCCATCGACACATTCTCGAAATGCCAAAGTTAAGCTCCATCAACCATCCAAAATCCATTCGAGGCCCTCGGGACTTCAACCAAACATGCCAACATGTCCCATAACATTATTCAAACTTGTTCCAACCTTCGGAACGTTCAAATCAACATCATAACATCAAATTCGCATCGGATTCAAGCCTAAGGATCTCAAAATCTGCTAAATCGCTCTAAACCCGACCCAACCACGTCCGAATGACCTGAAATTTTGCACACAAGTCATAAATCACATATCGAAGCTACAACAACTTTCGGAATTCCATACCGACCCTCGGATCAAAATCTCGCCTATCAACCGGAAATCGCCAAAATTCTAACTTCACCAATTCAAGCCTAATTCTACACGGAACCTCCAAAACTAATTCCGATCACTCTCCTAAGTCATAATTCCTCTCCCGAAACTAACCGAATCATCGGAATTCATATCCGAGCCTTTTAACTCATAAGTCAACATACAGTTGACTTTTACAACTTAAGCCTCATTGAAAGAGACTAAGTGTCTCATTTCTTACTGATTTCACTCCGAATGCAAACTACTCAACTCGATCACATGAAACACGGATAACGAAGTATAATGAGGTGGAAATAGGGGAAACGGAGCGGTAACTCGTGAGACGACTGGCCGGGTCGTCACATTCTCCCCCACTTAAACAAACGTTCGTCCTCGAACGTGCTGAGGACTATTCTGAGGAAATTAAATTTCTATGTGTATCATTACACACACTTGCGGGTGATTTTACGTCACCGTAAATTCAACATGGATCCGACAACGCCTACTCGATTGAAGATTATTTCTTTTATCCACATTTTTAAACTTCAAGCCAAATTTCTCACAGCCTAATTAATTCGACACAGCATGCTAGTCTCAACCAGCTGTAGCAACTCGTGCTTGCGCGCCCGCCATTTGTATGCCCATAACCACGTCTCTGGTCATAATAGCTGTTCATACTTAATTCCAGCATCATCACTTAACTTCATTTTAACCAAAACCTCGTTTCAAATTTTCACAACACTGCCAGCAATTCGCGAGGCATGAAGACCTCATAATCATTTACTCGAATCTACGAGTCACCTTCAACGCCAACTAGGCACTCACCTTGTAGGTTAAAACTCAATAATTACAGCACGAATATGGCTAAATGTGCACAAAAATACATAGAAGAATTATCAAATAAGCCTAACAGGCATGGCTCCCCATAAGTACTATAGTACAATTTTAATTCCACACAGGGAAAATTTAAAACACATAATTTTTCATCACAAGGATCTCGTCCTTATATAACTCCCACCGCGGCTCATAGCCCAGTTTAAGCTTTTCACATCATATTGAAAATGCGAGGATCTCGTCCTCAATTCTGAACCACAAGCAATATGCACATCTTGCCAATCGAAATCTATCCATTTCTCCTTTAAAAGTAATTTCCTTTAATCGAAATCACGATACATAATGAACTCCCATACCGGTAGGGTATATAATTCATAAGGCTTTAATCAATTTTCCCGAAATTACATCAAAACCCATTGTAGTGAGTAACAGAAAGTCACTTTGGACTCATAGCCCTCTGTAGTGTACAAAAAAAAATGATAGACACGGCTATGACCATCAAAATCCCCCAACAAAGATAAACACAGTAGTAGAGTGCAAATTTACAAATTCACCATATAAGTCGATTGCCCATAATAACAACCTCCGACCACAATAGCTGAAGTTTCTTGAATCTGGTGCTCGCAACACATCTCATGACGCATATAAACCCTGTTCCAAATCTCGCAATACTTCCACGACGAAAGAGACGTGTAGAAACTTGTAGCCACCTACCGAATCAATAATTCATGGAGTCTCAATCTAAAACAAACTCCCATATTTCACAACCAACGAACTAGAGCGCCTTCCAAGCATAAACTCTCACATTAGTGACAGTACCAGAATCTCTATTCTTGGGTTCAACCTCTGACAATGAAGTGACTAATAGGTCACACTTATACAATTTTCCCGTGGGATATGCCCACACAACCTTCTGCACCTCGTAGCAAGGTCTGCACTTCCATATCACCAACAATACTAATTCTGTAAAGCCAATCAAGAGTCCGCAAATCAATACACAAAGCCTCTCACACAGGACATCGTTCCTAGGTGACACTAAAGAAAATGCCAGCTTACTCTGAACACCTGAATCCTTCCCTACTTATCCGTGCTCACGACATTCTTGTCAACACTGAACCGCAACAAGGATCCTCATCTTCCAATTCCCATGCTGCTCACTGCACCTATCGTGCCGCTACGCGAGAGTAAAAGAATTTCACATAACCCCTGCACTATTAGTAGAATGAGAACTTCATTGGCTAGAACCCCTTTTCACTCCACTCATTTCAGAAGAACCATGGCAACACGCAATTGAATTCCCATAACCACAGAAAATACAAACCTCAAGTTGTGGCGTAAACCATCATGACTCTTCCGGAGTCCATTCACACAACAAGGCCATTCGAATCAAATATCTCCCAACAATCAAGTCATAGTGGCTATCGGACCTGCACGCACAACCACATACCGCCTGTAAAACTTCGCACGTTGAAGGAACTGATCATTGCCACCATCGCACCGATTGGACCATTACTAACTGACCTAACTTCTTTCAATTTACTCTTGACCTAACTTAGAAATATAATAGCTCCATTCATGACATAATGAACTCAATTCGCTCTCACCTCGAGTGACCCGAATCGCGAGACCACATCGTCTCAATACTCATGAACCATCCAGTTCTTTGCTGAATTACCCCTAATTTAATTTTTTTTTTTAAGTCATACATAATCCGCCAACGTACTGATAACCAGAAACCGCACAAGCAGACAACCACGCGATCTAATTGTAAACGGTGGGGCTCTCCCCCACTTAGCTCTAAGCCACCGTCACATAATGTAGAGCCCAAAACGATTCCTCCTTCTCAATTTCCATGATCTCACACCATTAACACGACAGACTTGTCGAAGTCTTTGTTAAGCATTTCTTGAACATCCTGGATTACAAGTCATGGTCACACATTCGACCTCTTGCTGGGTAGCAAGTAGTATACGTCGCAGAAGCTTCATTGACATCACGCCACCGCTAACCTGCTCACAGGAGATAACCCGCCTGTGGAATTCCTTACTGACATCTTCTGACGTCGCTGTACTAGGTACAACTACCCCGTAATCAGTAAATTCTCCTGAGCTCATGCTCGCCCACCAACTGTATAAGTCTGCTCCTTCCCTATTGGCATCAACTGGAAGTTCAATAATACTTTATGAACTCAAGTCGTATTGCACCTGAAACGATAATCAGATCTTCACACCCCTATTCATTTCAAATAAACTCCTTTCTGCCATATTCAATCTTTCTTCGTACGACAACCATCACTCCAAATGAAATACGTAGGCCAAATCACCTTCCATCATGATTCCCCAACCGTTCTACACTTTCTCAAGGCATGCGGCTATCCTACCGTAGAATCCATATGCTAATCTGTCACTCTTATTTTGGTTAAACCATCTCCTTTAAGCAACTTTTCAACCTCTGCTTCTCATTCTTGGCCTGCTAGTACTTCAACCACTACGAAACACTTCCTGCCATGTCATTCCTCATACTTTGCTGCTCACGTGTTGCATAAAATCGAAATCCATCTCTGTAGCACCCAAACCAATAAAATGTTACCGACTCTAAGCCTCTTCGAAGATCATCTTTCTCGAGCCATCCACATTAGAAATACTATCGATTTTGAATCGTTGCACACAGCTATCCCTGGAAACCACCCCTCAGGCACCATTTCACAGCACCATGCCCCGAAGGCAAATTCCAAGAAGACCGTATCACCGACAAACCATAATACGTCTAAACAAGAACGATGACACCGCATCATATTGAAAATCCCATCATGCTTGAAAATATCAAGTCTTGTTACTTCATCAACCAAACATGGACATCTATAGTCCGTCTTCCTTTCCTTCGCTGGAGTTAAATGCTGAACCTCTAAATTATACACTGAGAAATCCTCTTTTCGAGTCATTCACTGCCGCGTTTCTTACACAAGCACTTTACCATTTCACCACCATTATATGACAACGACGCATAGACATTATAGCAATTCGTGCACGGTCTCAAAATCATAGAAGATGCAGATACTAAGCTGGAGCATCAGAACATCCTTCCACAAGACCACGTTAATAGCCTTCCCGAACACGCATCTGGCTCCACGTCTATAGTACCACTACAACTCTTTGACGCTCAATTGATAACAAGCGCTTCGCGCCGCATATGATTGAGTAGGAAGGAAATAAAGGCATAAGCCTCAATAGAATCAAAACGCATGATAAGAATATCAAGAATAAATGTGAAGTTTTTTCCTAACTCTGTAGCCTCTGGGGGATAAATACAGACGTCTCCGTACCGATCCCTCAGACTCTACCGAGGTTGTCTGTGAACTGTGAGACCCATGTAACCTAGAGCTCTGATACCAACCTGTCACGACCCGGAATTCCGACCCTCGGGAGCCGTGATGGCACCTACTAATGAAAGCTAGGCAAGCCAATTATTATACACCTTTTCATTAGAAATCAAAACAACCTAAACCCAACAATTAATAAGCAGAATAAAATTTACAAGCAGAACGAATAAAATTTTAGAGTTTACAGAATTGCCAGTACAATCTCCTTAACAAACTACCCCAAGATTTAGTGTCACAGACTGTCTAAGATTTACTACAAGTAAGGGTCTGAAAGAAATAACAAAATGCTGTTTCTGGGGCTACAAAAAGAAACAGATAAAATAGAAAGCAGGAGACTCCAAGGTCCGCGGACGCCTGCAGGACTTCCTTAGGTCGCCTGATAATCAGAAGCCGGAAGCTCCTTACAGTCCAAAGCCTGCGGTACTGGGATCTGCACAAAAGAGTGCAGAGTGTAGTATCAGCACAACCGACCCCATGTGCTGGTAAGTGCCTGGCCTAACCCCGGCGAGGTAGTGACGAGACTAGGACCAGACTCCAGATAAACCTGTGCAGTTATATATATATAT
>MCJB01049611.1:44411-68685 GCA_002018475.1 Nicotiana obtusifolia
GGGGGGGGGGAACAATCGGAATAAAAACAGTAAGAGTTTTTTTTGAACAAAGAGTGGAAAGAAAAAGAGAACAGAAAAACTTCTAGATTTGGACTGAATTTGGCGTTTATTTTTCTTGAAGTAAGATATAATTGCTGTTGTTGCTCGTCTGCTGCTGCTTTGACAAGGTCGTTTAGTCAATTGGCTTAGGTAAGTTCAAACATCTCCTGTAATTTCAGTTTATAAGCTTGAATGGACGAGTTATCAAATGTTTAGACTCAACCTCTCGTATCCTCGATTTGCTGTTCATTCCACTTAATTTGTTTGTTCATTGCTGACTATCATGAATATGTCATTTAATGACTTTGCCGTTCCTGTTGTTGTTTATCCAAGAATCTGTTTTTGATTGTCATTTTTGTTTGAAATGACTGATGATTAGTCTACATATTGTTAAACAACTGTTGTCCTATATTTTAGTGAGTTTCTGTTTTGTTCCAGTTCTTCCTGGTAATGACAACTTCTGCCATATCGAATCCTGAAATGATTTGCTTCTAAATTAATAATAGCTGTTGTAATAGAAGGTAGTTTTTGCCCAGTCCAACAGAGTAGTAGTTTGATATTTTGAGTTAGTTACAGTGGTAATCGATAGTCCATTCATCGCACCAATTCTGACTGTTTGAGGTTTTAAAGAAGGGACCAAAGACAGTCTCTTAATCATTATGATAATATGAGCAGTTAAGTAAAAGCTAAGATTGCATTTTGAAGTCTAGTAATGAGTTAACTTTCCAGTTTTGTAATCAGGTATAGGTTCATTGACTGAGATTGGAAATTACTCTTTCTCACACACGGTATGAGTGTTATAAAATTTTGATAGAATGCATAGGTCAGCTTAGGTATCTCTGTGACCTCTGGGCTATAACTATAGCCCCAGAAACAGTCTCATTCAAGGTTTAACGTACTGTTATTGTCCCAGAAGTAGCGTTCTTATTGTGAATCCATAATATGGCTACTATTGAGGAGTTAATGGCTGTTGGCTGTGACAAGGCTATGATAACTGGTTTGTTCTTTGACTGTTGTTTCTGAAGAATAATACCATTCATGTAATAGTCAGGTTACAGTTGAGTATGTTAATTTAATAGTTAGTATATGTAATCAAATTGTGTTGACGGACCTAATATAGCTGTTGTAGAAATGATGCTATCAATGTAAAGTACTGTCATCTTCGTAAAATCACTGGCTACGTTTGCAAATGTATGTCCTTCATATGCATTTACTCAGAAATGGCACTATTAATGTAAACCTAGAGTATGACTAACTGTATAAAGTTGTCGGCTGTGCTGTAATTAGTCATGATCCACTTGAGTTTGTGTACTTTAGAACCAATTGGGGCTGTTTTCTGAAGACAATCTTCTATAAAATTCAAAGTTGTTCCTTTTACACAGTTAGGGGTCGTTTGGTAGGCCGTATTAAGCAAAATAATTCCCGTATAAAAATTTAATCCGTCCAATACCATGTTTGGTTGGTCAATTCAATTTACTCCTACCTAATACATGGATTAGTTATACCTCATATGAGGGATTAACTAATACCAAGGAAAGGAAGGGATTACTAATCCCTGGATTAGCTATACATGGATAAGACTTAAAATTACTAAATCCAGACTTATACATTGCATAATTAATTTTTAATACAATGAACCAAACACTTGATAAAAAATAATCCCAGCACTACAATTCCTGCATTACTTGTGTTCGTACCAAACGACCCCTTAATGGCTACAAATGGATTCATGTTGACTTATTTACACTTGCACTTCATCTATTGCCCATTAAACAAGTTGGCTGCTAATGTGGGTACTCAACATCATGTAGTTTTAGTAAAATCCGTTAAATTAGTAGAGGCGTGCCATACAATTAGCAATGATCACCGATGGCCCTCTTAATTAACTAAGTACAAAATTAGAGTAAATAAGCCTTAAAACACTTCAAGCATTACTAACTCGCTTCTAGACTCAATTAATTACATTGTGACTATGGGTACGGTTCCCGTGGCATAGTGACAATGTCGATTTCGGGGGTGCCTTTTAGGTAACCCGATTTTAACAACTTTAATTAATAAAGCTTTTAAACTAATTCGGGGCGTGCCATACCAAATAAATTTACAAACATATGGCCCGCATCAATTAAACACTTAGAAAATCGAGGTGCGGTATTTAGCCAATTCCATGGCTCTCGAAGAAATAAAAATGCGTAATTTACATTAGGCGCGTTATGTTAACAATTTAATTTCCTAAATTCGGGTGCGCATTTATGCGACCCAGATCCTAAATCCCAATGTTAAATTAAAAGTGTTCCAAATTGTGGGTGCATTTATGTGACGTAATTTGCGACATATTCTGATTAACATTGCAGTACTCCGATAATTCTAAAAGCGGATAAATAAGGTAAAATGCACTATAGGCCGATAACAGGTATAAAATCAAATAATAAGCCGATTATGACAATACAGCGACCGTGCTAGAACCACAGAACCCCAGGGTGCCTAACACCTTCCCTCGGGTTAACAGAAGTCCTTACCTAGAATTTCTGGTTCGCAGACTTCGTTAAGAAAGTCAAATCTTTTCCTCGATCTGGGATAAAGAAAGTCAATTTAAATTTTTCAAGTGGCGACTCTAAAAATAATTAAATAATCCCATTTCGAATAATGTCACTTTAATTGAAAAAACTCTTTTATATACTCCTCACGCGGGGGTGTACGAAAAGAGGTGTGACAGGTATAAAGTAGAAAAATTAGAAACAATTCCTTCTACATACACTACTTACAACCCACTAGATTCTCCTACTTATACGTCACTAGGTGCCGAATTAGGAGAAGACAACATTGTTGGTGCTTTGGAAATATAATTTGAAATTGACAAAAAGGGTCTCTAAAATTTTGAAATGCATAAAACAATTGCCAAAATTTCTTTTTTAATTGTAGGATAGTTTTGTTGAGAACTATTCCAATGCTTAGATGTATATGAAATGATATTTTCTTTATCATTTTTTGTTGCTTTAAAATTCCACCATATCCTATGTCTGATGCGTCTATTTTAATAATTTTGTATGTAGATGGATCGGGGAGAGTTAGGAATGAGAGACTTTTAACTTTTAATTTGATTTCCTTAATGGCTTTGGTTTGAACATCCTTCCAGGGAACAGGTGGCTTTTTCAGCCGACTGTGAAGAGGCTTCAGCAGAATGCTTTGATCTGGAATAAAATCACAAATATAGTTGACACAGCCTAAAAATCTTTGAAGTTGTGTTCTATCCAGAATTTGATCTGGAGATTTGTCAGCAAACTGAAGAGATCGCTGGATTGGAGTTATTAATCCTTGTTGTATGTTATGACCAAGGAACCTGATATTTGTCTCGAACAAACTGTATTTAGTTCTAGAAAGTGCTAAACCATTATCTTTAATTGTATTAAAGAATAAGTTAAAATGTTTAAAATGTTGATCAATACTTGTTGAGAATATCAAGACATCATCTATGTATGTTATGATGAAATTTGAGAATGGATTAAAGATGTCATTCATAATTTTTTGAAATTCCGAGGGAGCGTTCTTTAACCCAAATGACATAACATTTCACTCATATTGTTCAAACGGGATGATGAATGTAATTTTATATCTATCTTTTGGATTAATTTGAATTTGCTAAATTTCAGATTTTAAATCGAATTTAGAGAATATTGTAGCAGCATGGACTCTCTGTAATAAGTCTTTCTTATTTGGAATAGGGTACCTAATCCATCTAAGTGCTGCATTAAGAGGCTTATAATTGATCACCAAACGAGGGACTCCTCGTTCAGTTTCAGAGTTTTTATTGGCATAGAATGTCGTGCAACTCCAGGGGGATTTGGTAGGAGAAATTATTTTCTTGTCTAGGAGATCATTGATATCTTTCTGACAGTGCATTGCTAGCTCGTGATTCATTTACGTTGGTCGCGCTTTTGTTGGAATACTTCTTTCATCAAAAGCAGGATCATAAGAAAGCTTAACAATGTGCTTCTTTCGTTTTCAAAATGCCGTAGGCAAATCGGAACAAAGTTCTTGTTGAATTTTAGTTTCTAAATTTTTAATTTTAGAAGAAATTGAAGGCTTAGTTATTGTTTCTGTAACCTTTGAAATGTTACTTCTTCCATTAAAAACATTATTATTTTTTTTATATTGTAAAGAATGTAAAATTTGATAATTTGGCGGTTTATGGAAAGGAAGTAGAATATTGCTAGTGAGATAATCTACACGAATACCTTTGCCAGTAACTAGGTAAGGCTTAACCATTTCATTGAAAGGAGTACCTAGGATTATTGCGTTGCAAAGATCTTTTGCTAATAGAAATAAATTCTGGATGTACCAGTTTGGTTCTTCTGGGGAGGTTTGTGACCTTTACAGAAGGAAGTTTGTATGTGATTTTAATTTTTTCATCATTGGAAGCCCTTAGGCTTTCTTTGATTTTTTCAAAAAACTTAGTTGGAATGAGACCATCTTGAATGCAGCTACGATCTACACCAGTGTCAAACAAAGCAACACCAGTCCAAACAAAGGACTTATTGTCAAGAGGGTTACTTTAACATGGTTTTTTTGAACCCTAATTGAGGAAATGCGTCCTAGAAAGGATTCTGATTCATCATTGTCTTTATTGGAGAGTGCACTGGCCTGTACAGTCTCTTTGAGATTTTGTGGCTCATTAGATAAATTTGAAGGACAAGTCTATCAAGTTGTTGTTTAACTTTAATTTTTCTAATTTCTTCCTTTAGGTAGGCTATTTCAGATTGAAGGTCTGAAATGATTACCTTTACTACTTTAGGATTTTCTAAGGGAAATCTTTTAAGAATGCCGGTAATATTGTAGGTATTGGCTACCTATGGATGATTTTGAAGAGTTGATGATGAGGATGTTGAGGCTTATCAAGTACCTTTTTCAGTTTTCCTAGATAATCCTTCTAAAGCTCAGAGTCTTGAAGATCACTAAGTACTTCAAGAAGAAGATCTTGTTCTTTTGTGAGAATGCTGATCTGAGGGAGTTCATCTTGGTCAAACTCTTATGAAGATGTAGATGAAGAATCTAAATCATATTCTAATATGTTATTAAAAAGTTGTTCATCGTCAGATAGTTCATTATCAGTATTATCTGAAGATTCACTTAATCCAAGAAGTGTTTTCTCTACTAGATTTAGAGTGTGTTCGTCAAATTGTAGGCTCTTGATCTTCTTAGAGACTTTATAATACTTAGCAATGTGGCCTGGCTTTCCACACTTAAAACATTTGCTAGAGTTGGAAGTTGAAGTCTTTTCATCTTTATTTTTAGATTTATAAGACCTATTTTTTGTATATGAAGGTTTCTTTTCCCTATTTCTGAAATTGTATTTTGTAATGTTGGATGATTCAATATTCTTAGATTTCTTCTTTCTATGGGGTTTTTTACCGCATGAAGGAAGACTAAATTGTTCGCAGAAACTTCCTAAGTCTTTGCAAGTTTGTGCCCTATCTTTAGCAAGTTGTCTTAACATTTTATCTTGCCTACAGATTTTTAGAGAAACTAGTTGAATTTGGCTAACTATCTAGCCGTAACTCTTCTTTGACTAAATCTCTAAGGAACTTAGACAATCCACCTAGGAATTTTTCTTTCCAGTATAGAAGATTCTCGTCTGGTCTTTCATATATCCTGGTGAGGAAGGAATCTTTATACCACCTAAAATGTGAAAGTGTTTTGCACTTAAGGTTGTGAAGTATTTCAGAGGACTTTTCTCTAAAAATACCTGGACATCCTACGAATATTTATGTTGATGATTGAAATACTTATCCGGGATCGTTTGCACAAAATGTTGACCGTGATCTAAAAAGGTGTTTTGGTTAAAACCAAGTTCTTTTGAAAAGTTTTTCATGAGAGTAAAATTTCTTTTGGAGACCTTTTTGTCAATTTTAAATTCTATCTCCAAAGCACCAACAATGTTGTCTTCTCCTAATTCGGCACCTAGTAACGTATAAGTAGAAGAACTGGTTTGCTGTAGGTATTGTCGGTAGAGGAAACTGTTTTTGATTTTTCTACCTTGTACCTAGCCTGTGGTACCCTAGATTCAAAATCTATTGTCTTGACTCTAGTAGGGTATAAAGACACAAAATGTCTAGCAGAGTGAATTAATGGGATTTCAGACTGCAAAGGGCTAGAGGAACTAACTCTTTGGCTGAGGGACCTCTGAAAGGAAACTAGCACAGATCCTGAAGGGAATTGTTGGATATAAAAAAAAATAAAAATAAAAAAGAATTGTTGGATATAGGAAATTGTGGTGTTTTGTGATTTTTGAGCAGGAGTAGTATCTTGCAGAAGCCAATTTTCAGGAAGGGAAACTTGACTCTAAGAAATTGATCTAGGAATAGATAGATGCGATTTAGGTAGATCTGTCTGGAAGAGAACTGTTTCACCCTTGTGAATAGTTCTCACTGCTCCAGTGTTAAAGGCTGAACTCATGACCTTATACTGAATTTTGTAAATAATTACTAATGGAAGAGAATCAACTTTATTCTTATAATTAGATATATTAATATTTAGGGTCAAAGCATCTATAATATTTCCATTTTTAAGGGAGACTGTGAAGTTAGAGAAGCAGTCAAAGTTAATTGGACCATTGCAAAGACTGGTTTCTACCATTCCAAGCAAGGAATAATTGAACTCTAGAAATCTAGAATCTCTAAGACAGAGTAGGAGTGATGTGTCCAATCCTTCTCTAGGTAAAGCCTTAGCAGCTATTTGTACCAAACCAAAATGAGTATAATTATATTTCTTTCTATATTTTTTAGTAGATTTAAAATTGAGAATTTTTACTTCCTCATGGTCTGATTCCAGAGGATAATTTGCTCAATGGTAGACATGTGATAAGCACTTGTCAAGCTTCATTTTTGAGAATTGTAAATTATTGACTGGGGATATTTAGGAATTTTTCAGTCGTCAATTGATTGCTGCAAATAAGAGAAACTAATCTCTTCTTTGAGCTTAAAATTGGAAGAAGATCAGGAGGAGGAAGAACTAGTAGATCTGGAAGAGAAGGAGTGAAAATACGACATTAAATAATTTAAAATTGCTTCCTATCCTTGGCTCAAGAGACCAAGTGATATCATAAGGAAATTATTCAAGTTCTTAACTCTATTGTATATGGAAGAGTCAGATCTGGTGTTAAACTTCATAGATCTATAAGTTTTATGATCTTGTAAGGGGTCTGTTCGGATTTTATCTTACCATCCTGCTCAGTGTTAGATGTAGAGGGTAGATCTGTAAGTATACTAATTCTTTTACTCAAAAGGATTAAGGTTATGTTCTACGAAGAATTTTTTCTGGATAACTCAAAGGTTTTACAACCATCTATAAGCCTACCAGGTACATTTACAGGCATCACCTCGCCATAATCCCTGGGAACCACGCATACAGTGTAGATCCGAAAGGATCTCAGTGCCATCTTCAAAGATTCTTCATATTACAAGCATATGTTTAGCCATTTTATGGAAAAGATCAGTAGATCTACAGGTCCATCATCAGATCTAACATCTTTACAGTATAACAAAATAAAAGTAAGAACAGATCTCAAACTCGACCATAACCAAACAGATCTGTGAGTTTCCATACTAGATCTAGCAGTACCACATGATATTATGTTAAAAACAAGAATCACATCCTTACTTCCCCCATAGCTCTGATACCTAAGACACGGAAGCTAGTCCCCGAAGGGGTAGAGTGGACTAGGAAATTCGAGGAATGTAAGGAACAGGAAGCAATAAAAAAAATTAAACTCAGGCGGCAGAGCCGTCTATATGCAAGCGCATGCAAATTAAAGTAGGGCGGCAGAGCCGACCGAATACAAATATGGTAACGCAAGATTAAGGCTTGAAAGTTTTAGAGAGGAAAGAGGGTGTGTGCTCTGAGAGGATATCAGAGTGACATCTAAAATTTCTTATGTAAATTTTTCGGATGTAAGGGTGTCTAAATTTTCGGATGTAAAATTACAGGGGTATAGCTTTTGCGAAAAGTTCTTTGCTGGCATCATGGATGATGTCAGCATCAAATTGGGCCTGGCTCGGACTTATTCTTCAGGGTCGTAGTCAGGATCATCTTCTTCTTTTGATTGGACTTCAGATGATGCTGATGATTGTTGATCGGGTACAATATTACCCTTTAGTTGCCTGATAATATCTTCCATCTCTTGGATGTATTCCTCCTTGTTGGTTGATCCTGCTAGTCGTGCTGTAACTAGAGACCTTTGCTGCAAAATCAAGGATTTAAAAATATTTTTTGGCGATAGGTACTTGGGGTGTTTGGCAAATCATCTTTCAACTGCATGTATGTATGTCTCGGTGGCATATCTCCACGCTTTGTACCATTTGCAATATCCTTGAACGGCCAACCAAGGCGTGCCTCTGTGTCCTTTCTTTTTGTGGAAGATAAATTTCTGCATATAGATCCAAAGTATGTGGAATCTATGGGAAAATTATTTAATTTGGAGATATGTTGTTGACCGTGAAATCTGGAGCAAAAATGTTCATAACCTTCTCTCACTGGTGATGGAAAAATGTCTGTTGAATGACCACAAATAGGCCACAATTGGTGCGAAAACCATTCGGAAAATTCCGCTGGTAATTGTTGTCCCAAAGGAGAAAGTAAGAGTGTTTGTTAATATGATTCTGGAATGAGAAGGCATTCAACCACGCATCTCTGTAACCATAATAGCTTAAAAATTATGGATTAAAAGGCTGAGAAAGTTTTCTGAGTTTCGTTGGGTGATCACCCCATCCCTTTGGTGAGATTATCTTGTTGATCCACACAGTGGTATGAGTAGTGACATATTTTTGGGTTATGTCCAAAAAAGGTTTGAACAGACATGACTGGGTGTCTGCTAGGATAAATTCATAAAACTTCTGAGTTGGGCAGGAGTTTTCTGAAGGAAATTGGCAGTTGGGTCGAGCATTTTCTTTGCTACTTCTATAGGGTTGGAATCCCAAAGATGTGGTTCGGTTTGAATGAGTGGATAAGCCATCTCATTCTTGACATATTGAGGTTCCTCATTATAAGGACCTGCTGAAGAAATTGGTTGAGGTACGGGTGAAGAAAGTACCTATTTGGGTGCAGAAGGCACCGTGCATTGTGTAGTGGGGTTTTTTGCCACCACTATGTTAATATTTTTTTTGCAATGGGACTTTTAGTCGCCACTTGCTTTTTTCTCACCACTTCTCTGCTTGTGGTGCTTGTAGCAGCAACAGTTGAGGGTGTGGTTCTTTAGCAACCACTGCTATAGTTGTTGCTGAAGCTGAGGGAATCATAGCTTGTTTAGCAATGGATTCCAGGAATTGTGCCATGTTCTTTCCCATTTCTCCTTGATTTGGAATCATGGATGTTGTTGTTGTGAAACTCATGAGTTTTGTCCATCTTTTGAAATCTTCTGCTGTCCATGGGAAATGTTGTTGTTATGCAAATTGAATATTGTCATCTTCGGAAGAAGATTCTTCTTTAGTGATTGTCTGCCCATCTTTTGGGTTGGGCAATAGAAATTGGTTGTGCAGAGACCATTATAGGAATACCCTTCATGACATAATCAACTAGGGATCTGCATTTTGACTTACTTGATCCAGCTTCATCGGATTGCTGCTTTTGGTCAGTTGTTGCTAGTTGTTTTGAAAAAACTTCTGAAAATGCTTTGTCTTTAATAGGACCTTCTACCCTTACAACACCATTATCTAAACCATATGAGATCCCTAAAACCCATACTAGAGAACTCAATATGCACCATTCTAAGGATTTCCCTCAGCTCTCTGAACTCCAACAGAGAAATCCTTAATAGTCCAAGATACTCCAGTCTGACAAACTGTAGAAACATCTTCTTCTAGGATCATAGGAGCCTTAGGAGAAACAAACTCATAAAGAATCTGAGCAATTAGAATCTGAAGAACTTTTTAATAACATATTAGAAGATGATTTAGATTCTTCATCTACATCTTTAGAAGAGTCTGACCAAGATGAACTCCCTCAAATCTGCATTCTCACAAAAGAACAAAATCTTCTTCTTAAAGTAATTAGTGATCTTCAAGACCCTGAGCTTAAGAAAGATTATCTAGGAAAACTGAAAAAGGTCCTTGATAAGCCTTCAACATCCTCATCATCAACTCTTCAAAATCATCCCTAGGTAGCCAATACCTACAATATTATAGGCATCTTAAAAGATTTCCCTCAGAAAACCCTGAGGTTGTAAAGGTAACTATTTCAGATCTTCAATCTGAAATAGCCTATCTAAAGGAAGAAATTAGAGAAATTAAAGCTAGACAAGAATTAGATAGACTTGTCCTTCAACAATTATACAATGAGCCACAAAAGCTCAAAGAGACTGTACAGGCCAGTGCACTCTCCAACAACGACGATGATGAATCAGAATCCTTTCCAGGACACATTTCCTCAATTAAGGTTTGGTGTGGCTGCTTCAAAGATTTAAGCCTTACCTAGTTACTGACAAAGGTATTCATGTAGATTATTTCACTAGCAATATTTTACTTTCTTTCCATAAACCTCCAACTTATCAAATTTTATATTCTTTACAAAATTAAAAAAACAAATAATATTTTTAAATGAAGAAGTAACTTTTCAAAGGTTACAGAAACAATTAACTGAGCCTTCATTTTCTTCTAAAATTAAAAATTTAGAAACTAAATTCAATAAGAACTTTGTTCCGATTTGCCTACGCCACATATTGTTGGGCTTCCTTATGAGCCTGACGTTGATGAAAGAAGTATTCCAACAAAAGCTCAACCAATTCAAATGAATCACGAGCTAACAATGCACTGTCAGAAAGAGATCAATGATCTCCTAGACAAGAAAATAATTTCTCCTTCCAATTCCCCCAGGAGTAGCACGACATTCTATGTCAATAAAAACTCCAAAATTGAACGAGGTGTCCCTCATTTGGTGATCAATTATAAGCCTCTTAATATAGCACTTAGATGGATTAGATACCCTATTCCAAATAAGAAAGACTTATTACAGAGAGTTCATGCTGTTATAATATTCTCTAAATTCAATTTAAAATCTGAATTTTGGCAAATTCAGATTGATCCAAAAGATAGATATAAAATCGTATTTACTGTCCCGTTTGGATAATATGAGTGGAATATTATGTCATTTGGGTTAAAGAACGCTCCCTCTGAATTTCAAAAAATTAGGAATGATATCTTTAATCCATTCTCAAATTTATAACATAAATAGATGACGTCTTGATATTCTCAACAAGTATTGATCAACATTTTAAATATTTTAACATATTCTTTAATACAATTAAAGATAATGGTTTAGCACTGTCTTGGACTAAATACAGTTTGTTCCAGACAAATAACAGGTTCCTTGGTCATAACATCTAACAAGGAACAATAACTCCAATCCAGCAATCTCTTCAGTTTACTGACAAATTTCCAAATCAAATTCTTGACAGAACACAACTTCAAAGATTTTTAGGCTGTGTCAACTATATTTGTGAGTTTATTCCAGGTCGAAGCATTCTGCTAAAGCATCTTCACAATCGGCTGAAAAAGCCACATGTTTCTTGGAAGGATGTTCAAACCAATGCCATTAAGGAAATCAAATTAAAAGCTAAAAGTCTCTCATTCCTAACTCTCCCCGATCCATCTGCATACAAAATTGTTGAAACAGATGCATCAGACATAGGATATGGTGGAATATTAAAGCAACAAAAAAATAATATAGAAAATATCATTGCATATACATGGAA
The DNA here is from genome assembly GCA_002018475.1 of Nicotiana obtusifolia. NCBI lineage: Eukaryota > Viridiplantae > Streptophyta > Magnoliopsida > Solanales > Solanaceae > Nicotiana > Nicotiana obtusifolia. The sequence goes on from MCJB01049611.1 coordinate 56,188, forward strand.
GCATTGGAATAGTTCTCAACAAACTGTCCTACAATTAAAAAAAATTTGACAATTGTTTTATGCATTTCAAAATTTCAGTCTGATTTATTAAATCAAAGTTTTTGCTAGGCATTGATTGCAAAGTAGCTAAGTCTCTTCTGCAAAAAGATGTGCAAAATATTGCATCAAAATATATTTTCGCCAAATGGCAAGCAATATTATCTATTTTCGATTTTGATACTGAATATACTAAGGGAAGCTCAAATTCCATTCTAGATTTCCTAACCCGAGAAATTCTTCAAGGTAGATAAATTCCGAAGAAATCAAAACCCCCGAGGCTAGCTCTGCCGCCCTCCGGAGGAGAAAAGGACTGTCGAAAAACAGTCTAAATTGTTGATTTTGTCATATACAAGGGTTGTTGGTTTTTTTTTTTCTAAAAATGGAGGAAAATCAATGGCGGAGCAGAGAGGAGCAACCACCCTTCTAATGAAAATCCCAATACTCTCTGTTTTGCCTCATTTCTTTTATATATATATTTTAGTGCGCCCGTAGATGTTCTCCATCCCGATAAAAATCTAGTCACAACAATCTAATATATACTACTTAGAAGCACGAGTAACTTGAGTTGAAAAGAATAAAGTTTTCTATATGAAGGAACCAAAAGGATGATTAACCTGCAATTTGAACTTTGAACTTGCTGCTATGAAGGAGAATGTAGTTCTCTTTGTATTTGTAAAAAAAGAACATTAAATATTAGTTACTTTTCAAAGATATTAGCAGATTAGCGGATAAGATAAAAAATTGGGAAAGACCATGAATTAGGGATTCAATCAATAAAAAAGGTCTTGACTTTTAAATTTAATACATTTCAGTTACTTTTTAAAACGTTTGACTAATTACCAAGCTGAATTTGAGAATTTGGATAATATATGAAGGATTTATTCAACAAATTTTATTTTAATTCGAAAAAGTATCCGGGGCTTACGCCTTACTAAAAAAACGTACCTCAAACACCCGGGCGTATGCCTCGAATTGCTGGGCGTACGCCTCTTAAGACTTTCGCCCCACTATATCGCCTCACTGCGTTTTCGGTGCGCCTCACCCCGAGGCTTGCCCCGAAAACGCCGTTTAAAACACTGATATCACATAATTTGAATCTCAAAAAGTTAAAAATATCATATATAAATTAAAATAGAGAAAGTATTATCATATCCTAGCTTGCAAAATCATAGTTAACGACACTTTAGCAGGAAATTAATGACCCTAACTAATTAGCAATTACATTCTCAGCAGCTAAATTTTAGCCAGAAAATTATATCATCCATAGCTAATGAAGAGCTTTTTCACTTTTAGCCGCACTAGAAATTATTTATAATTCGTTAATCGAAAAAGTGTATAGAATTTATATAAATTTTGTATATAACATATAGAATATATATATATACAAAAAATTATACAAGAAATAATACATTTTTTCGACTATCATTTTTCCGCTAATTAACTAGGATGGTTTGCTTGGCACTTATTCCCGGCAAATATTTGTTATATCTCCTAGTATTTAGAGAGCTAGGATTTTAAGAATATATTAAAATTAATGCCGTTTGATTTTAATCTCCAATTTCGTAAATCTTTCGTCGTTTGAATATTTCTACAATAAGTTATGAATATTTTATTGAAGAGTGTCCGACAAAAGAACTTGGAATCATAGAACCCAGATCCTACATATGAAGTACAATCGCGATTAGCAAATCTGAAAGTCCAGAGAGGGTAGAATTGCCCTGCACCGCGAAAAAAGTCTCTAGTCATGATTTGGTGATTTTCCTCTCTATATATAAACGTCAAACTCCCACTAATTTTTTAAATAAAAAATAGATGGTGATTGTATAATATATGTATAATTCATATATAATACATATACAATCAATATATAATTTGTGAATATCAATAAAAAAAACATAAACCGTAAATTCAATCGGTTATTTGTACAAATATCCCTTATTTCATAGGCTTTTCTTTGGGCTTGGAAGGCTTAAGATCAGTTAGATTCAGTTAGATCCATTTGGCATAACTTAGTTTCTGGCTTGCTAATTTTGAAGAGAAATTTTCAGAAATCACTATAATATAGAAGCTATTTACTTGGCACATTTACAATTTTCATATTTATTGCCACTGCAAAACTTACGTTACTAGGTGCCTGTATTTTCTATATTCGTGTACGTAGGATAGATTCTATCAATGAATTCAGTTTTGCCGTACTCTAATGCATTCAATTTATTATATTTAATTCGATTGTATTAAAAAAAATACAACGCTATCTGGCTGTATCTAACTCACTATATTCAGTCGTAGCTATTTTTATTATATACTCAATTCTCTGTAATCGATTCAGTTTATTTAAACAATAAAAAAGTTTTAAAAAAATACAAGCGAAAATATAAAAAAGTCTCCTTCGAAATACAAAAAAAGGCAAAAATACAAAAAGATACACATTATTTACACTCCAAAATACGAATAAACTCTAATCCGGCCAGATCTAAGAAATACAAATAATAAAATATACTCATATAGGAGAATACACTCAGATATGAGATAATACACTCGGATCTAAGAAAATCCGATCGGTTAGCCATGAATTCTGGCTAGAGATGACGACGGCGGTGCAGGTTTTGACAAAGCGATCTGGAACTCGGGTTTTTCGACGAGTTTTTATTAACGAAGACAGGGAGTAATTGGTCTTCATTGGCATAAGAAAATGCAGCGATGGCAAGAAATAAACCCAAAAAAATTAGTGAGTGATGTTGGAATCATATTTTGTTAATGTCATGACCCGAAATCGTAACCTCGAGGTCGTGATGACGCTTAACATTCACTTGCTAGGCAAGCCGACGTCAGATAGTTGATTAGCCAAATTTTAACAGTTTAAACAAGGTGATGATAAATAACGAGAGATAGGAACTCAATCTAACTCAACACCAGCATGAGTCATATAATAGTACCTACTCTATCCGGAGTCACGAGTAAACGAACTACTAGAAATTCTACAAACAGAGTCTGAAATAAATTCAACTGTTTCGAATAAATGATATTAAAAGAGGGAAGAGGAAGGGGACTCCAAGGTCTGCGGACGCCAGCAGATCTACCTCAAGTCTCCGTATGCAATGATCCGAGCTCACGCACCTCACGCGCCACTAGGATCAATACCAAAATCTGCACAAAAACTGTAGAAGTGTAGTATGAGTACAACCGACCCAATGTACTCCGTAAGTATCGAGCCTAACCTCGACGAGGTAGTGACGAGACTATGACAGGACACTCACGTAATTAAACCTGTACATATATATATATATATATATATATATATATATATATATATATATATATATATATATAACAAAATAGAGATTTAACAATGTATAATTGGGAGGGGATATGCGAAAGGGGGGGAAAAGATACGATAATTATGACAGATATGACATCACAAGATAGCCAAATAACTCATCAACAAATGAAGACAGATAAACATACGGTATAAAGATAGCACGGCATCACTCTTCGTGCTTTTACTCTCATCCTTACCATGGAATGATGACATAAGTAAAATGAAATGGCACAGCATCACTCTTCGTGCTTTTACTCTCGATTTTCCATGTAACAATGAATAATAGGGAAGGATGGCACGACATCACCCGTCGCGCTTTTACAGTCGATCTCACCATGTAACAATGATTAAATGATATAGATGACACGGCATCACCCTTCGTGCTTTAACTATTTTCCATACTATGAATTAATCAATAAATGAAAGAAGGCAATGATATATAAATTCGGGAGACAAATTACGCAGAGAATGCGTTTTACGTCAAATATGATACCAAATCTCAACTTCCAAAATACTTCACCATTACTAATTAAGCAATAATCATGGGAGAAATAATCAATTAAGAAATAATCTAACTTAAGCATGGATATCATAGTTAAAAGGCAAAAAATCACAAGAAAATAAATTCCACCTGCATGGTTTATCCCAACAACAATGCATAAATTCTCGTCACATCACATATACGTTGTACCCACACGTTAATCACATAGAAAATAGGCAAACAAGTCCTAAACCCTCAAGTCAAGGTTAACCACGATACTTACCTCGTTCCGCAATCAAATCAAAGCTCAACCGGTGCCTTTCCTCTAAAATCTACCTCCAAACCAATCGATTCTAACCAAATATCATTCAAACAATTCAAAATTAGTTTTATCCATGAGTGAAAAAGATTCAATCTTTAATGATTTCGGAAAAAGTCAACAAAAGACAACCCCGGGCCCCCTTGGTCAAAACTCGAGAATCGGACTAAAACCTAATCACCTATTTATTCCCGAGCCCGGTTATGTAATTAGTTTTGAATTCTGACCGCAGTTCGAGTTCTAAATCCCAAATTTACAAAAATCTCTAATTCTACCCAAATCCCTAATTTCTACCATGAAAATCATAGATTTGATGTTGAAAACTTATGAAATGTAATGGGTAATTGAAAAGAAATAGATTAAAGTCACTTACCAATGAATTTAGGAAGAAAATCTCTTTGGAAAATCGCCTTGGTTGTTTAGGGTCAAGAGTTTGAAAGAAATGAGCTAAATCCCGTTTTTCCTTCTTTTTCCCAGCTACAGTTATCGCAATTGCGACACATAGTTCGCATTTGCGATGACCGCAAAAGTGATCAACCCTTCACAAATGCGAAAAATTCACTAAGCATGTTGTCGTCGCAAATGCGACAATTTTATCGTATATGCGAACCAAGGCTGTCCGCAAATGCGAACAATACTTCGCAAAAGCGAAGGGGTACCAAGTCAGTCAGTGGTCGTAATTGCGGCCAATATCTTTGCAATTGCTAAGATACAGAGTCCGCAAATGTGAAGAATTTCTTGCAAATGCGAACTCTCCCCAGCCAGCCAGCCCATGCTCGCAAATGTGACGCATTGTTCACAAATGCAAGATCTACAGTTCAGCACCAGAAACAGACATGCATCAGCTCTTCTTCTAAGTCCAAAATCACTCCGTAGCCTATCAAAAACTCACCCAAGCCCTCGGGGCTCCAAACCAAACATGCACACAAGTCCAAAAATATCATACGAACTCGCTCGCATGATCAAAAGACCAAAATAACACTTAGAGCTTCGAATCAGATACCAAAATGAATAAAATTTTCAATGAAACTTAAGAACATGCAATTTTTCAGCCGGACGTCCGAATCACGTCAAATCAACTCCGTATGGCATCAAATTTCGCAGACAAGTCATAAATATTGTGATGGACTTATACCAAGTTCTGAAACGGAAATACGAATCCGATAGTAACAAAGTCAACTTACGGTCAAATCTAGGATTTCTTTAAACCTTTGGATTTCTAGTTTTCAACAAATTGCGTTAATTCAAGCTAGGGACTTCCGAATTCGATTCCGGGTATACGCCCAAATTCCCAATGATTTTTAAGGTACAATTTTATATTTTCATCAATTTTTCCATAAAACCCTCCCAGAAAAAGGACATGGATTGTGAACGCAAATCGAGAAAGACTGAACAGAGCTATTCGAGGTCTCGGTACACAGAAATGAAGGGTAAAACCATAGATGACCTATCGGGTCATCACATTCTCTACCTCTAAAATAAACTTTCGTCATCAAACGGATGTAGAAAAGTACCTGGACTGGTGAAAAGTTGTGGATATCTACTCCGCACGTCCAAATCGGACTCCCACGTGGCTGCCTCGATCGGATGACCTCTCCACTACACTCGAACTGAAGGATAACTCTTAGATCTCAATTATCGGACCTTATGAGCTAAAATAGTCACCGGCTCCTCCTCATAAGTCAAATCCTTGTCCAACTGGACTGAGCTGAAATCTAACACATGGGAAGGATCACCGTGATACTTCCGGAGCATGGACACATGGAACACTGGATGGACTGCTGATAAACTAGGTGGCAATGAGAGCTTGTACGCTACCTCACCCACTCTCTCAAGAATCTCAAAGGGTACGATATACCTAGGGACTGAACTTGCTCTTCTTTCCAAACCTCATCACACCCTTCATGGAAGGTGCGAAGTCGATCCTGAATAATCTTGACCTTATCCAAGGCATCTTGTACTAAATCTGTACCTATCAACCAAGCCTCCCTCGGCTCGAACCATCCAACTAGAAAATGGCTCTACCTACCGTATAATGCCTTAGGGGAGCCATTTAAATGCTTAACTGGTAGCTGTTGTTGTAGGCAAACTCCACAAGTGCAAGAACTGATCCCAAGAACCTCCGAAATCCATAACGCAAGTGCAAAACATATCCTCCAATATCTCAATATTGCGCTCGGACTGTCCAACCCGCATGCCCAAACCACGTTGTACGATCCTCTAGAAGCGTGAGGTAAAGCCTCGATCAGAAATGATAGACACGGGCACACCGTGAAGAAGGATGATCTCGCAAATGTAGACCTCAGCTAATCGCTCGGAAGAATAGGTAACTGCCACTGGAATGAAATGTGTCGACTTGGTCAACCTATCCACAATGACCCATACCGCGTCGAACTTCTTCTGAGTCCGTGGGAGTTCAATAATAAAATCCATAGTGATATGCTCCAACTTCCTCTCAGGAATCTCTAACCTATGAAGCAAACCACCAGGGCTCTAATGCTCATACTTTACTTGCTGACAATTTAGACACCGAGCTACATATGTTACTATATCCTTCTTCATCCTCCTCCACCAATAATGCTGCCGCAAGTTCTAATACATCTTGGCAGCACCCAGTGAATAGAGTACTGGGAATTGTAGGCCTCCTCAAGAATCAATTCACGAAGTCCATCCACATTGGGCACACAAATTCGACCCTGCATCCTCAAAACCCCATCATCTCTAATAGTAACCTGCTTGGCACCACCATACCGTACCGTGTCCTTAAGGACAATCAAATGGGATCATCATATTGACGCTCTCTGATGCGCTCATACAAGGAAAACCGAGCAACTATGCAAGCTAGCACACGACTGAGCTCTGAAACATCTAATTTCACGAACTGATTGGACAAGGCCCGAACATCTATTGCTAGTGGTCTCTCACCAACTGGAATATACGCAAGACTACCCATACTCACTACCTTTCTACTCAAGGCATCGGCTACCACATTGGCCTTCCCGGATGGTACAAAATAGTAATATCATAGTCTTTCAACAACTCCAAACACCTCTTCTGCCTCAAGTTGAGATCCTTCTGCTTGAACAAATACTATAGACTCCGATAATCTGTGAATACCTCACACGACACGCCGTAGAGATAGTGCCTCCAAAGCTTCAGCATATGAACATTGGCAGCCAACGTTAAGTCATGAACATGGTAATTCTTCTCGTGAACCTTCAACTGTCGTGACGCATATGCAATCACCCTACTATCATGTATCAATGTTGCACCGAGCGTAATACGAGATGCATCACAATACACCATGTAGGATCTTGAACCTATGGGCAACACCAACACCGGTGCCGCAGTTAAGGCAGTCTTGAGCTTTTGAAAGCTCAACTCACACTCATCCGACCATCTGAATGGGGCACCCTTCTGGGTCAATCTAGTCAATAAGGCTGTTATTGATGAAAACCCCTCCACGAACCGCCCATAATCACCCGCCAAACCCAAGAAACTTTGTATATAGATAGTTGAAGTAGGTCTAGGCCAGTTCTGAACTGCCTCAATCTTCTTAGGATCCACCTTTATGCCCTCTGCTGATATAACAGGTCCCAAGAAGGCGACTAAGTCTAATCAAAACTCACACTTTGAAAACTTGGCATATAACTGGCTATCTCTCAGTGTCTGAAGTACAATCCGAAGATGCTGCTCATGCTCCTCTCGGCTGCAGGAGTATATCAAGATATCATCAATGAATACGATCGTAAAAGAATCCAAATAGGGCTTGAACACCCGGTTCATCAAACCCATAAATGCTGATGGGGCATTTGTCAACCCAAATGACATCAGTACGAACTCATAATGCCCATACCGAATCCGAAAAGTTGTCTTAGGGATATCGGATGCCCTAATATTCAACTGACGGTAGCCAGACCTCAAATCAATCTTCGAGAGCACCTTGGCACCCTAAAGCGGATCAAATAAGTCATCTATCCTCGGCAATGGATACTTGTTCTTGATAGTGACCGTGTTCAACTGTCGGCCGATAGTCTATACACATTGTCATCGACCCATCTTTCTTCTTCACGAACAACACGGGCGAACCCTAGCCGATACACTAGGTCTAATGAAGTCCTTATGAAGCAAATCTTGCAACTAATCCTTCAATTCCTTTAACTCCGGCAGGGCCATACGGTATGGCGGAGTAGAAATGGTCTGAGTGTGCAAAGACAAATAGATACAGAAGTCAATATCTCTTTCAGGTGGCATCCCCGGCAGATCTATAGAGAACACCTCAGGAAACTCATGACCAACTGGTACTGAATCCATGGAAGGAACCTGCATACTAGAATCATGGACATAGGCCAAATAAGCTAGACATTCCTTATCGACCATACGTCGAGCCTTCATATAAGAAATAATTCTGCTGGTAGAGTGGCCATGAGTCCCTCTCCACTCTAATCGAGGCAACCCCGACATAGCTAAGGTCACTGTCTTGCCGTGACAGTCTAATAAAGCATGATAGGGTGACATCCAATCCATACCCAAGATGACATTAAAATTTACCATATCAAGATAGAAGATCTACGCTAGTCTCAAGACTCCAATCAATATGGACTCACTGGTACCGTCAAAACACTTATCCGGGTCCGTTTGCTCAAAGTCTTGACTGAAAAAGGACACGAACTGTGCATTGACTTTTTATTAGTTAAAATTAAGTTTTGATCCTCCAAGCTAGAACTATTTCACCTAGTAAATCCTTAAAATATTTTTGGAAGACCCATTATATTTTTTTGGGGCAAAGATCACTTTTAAGCTGCAGCCAAAAGTATTTACATCTCGGTAATCATAAAAGTATATAAAATTTGTATATTTTTTGTATATAATAGAAAAAATATATACATACAAAAAAAATTTATTCTTCGACTATTTTTTTAAGAGGGGCAATATAATATCATTTTTTAAATTTTAAATCTCATAATAGGATGGGTCAGTTTGTTTTAGTGCTTTTTTAGCTCAGACAAGACTTAAAAATCTACTTTTAAAAGTATAGCATTGAAAGTACGTTCTATTTAGGTATCTCTTTTATCATAAATTTTACTCTAATTAATGTATAATATTACACGAAAAAAAGGTAAGTTAAAATCTCATAGTAACCATTCTTAGTTAAGAAATGTAGAAGGGTGAGGTAAAAATAACTATTAAAAACAGAGATAGTTTGGTGTGTGATCTTTTTAGAACTTGTCATTCATAGTTAATATTCAAGTACAATTAAGGTTGGTACGATCTTGTTTACACGAAAACGGATAACAATTAAATTTATATCTTGTTTAAAGTATATACGGATTAATTCAATACAGATGATAAATGGCGTTAGATTGAACAGATAAAGGACATAATAAATTATCAAACCAGTACGGAGAGTAACTCCGGACTCTGTAACAACCTAGTGAAATGACTGCTTTCAATCCCCGGCTCACACCAAGGAAGAACTGATGAACTGAAGTAAGAATTTTTAATAACAGAAAGAACAAGAATATATTGCCGTGATATGGGTGTTACAATGTGTGTTTTGAACAATAAGTTTTCCCCTTTATATAATAGAGGAGTTTTACCCTAAGTACGATTCTAAAAAAGGTAAATAGTCATCAATAGGAGATTGTTTTTGTTGTTTTTCAAATGTTGTAAAAAACCTAGGCTATGACCTTCACCTAGGTGTTTGCCTAATAGGATATAAACTTTAAAGCTTGTTTTATTGGTCGGGGTGTAACATAGCTGTCAACACTCAACTATTCACTCAATATCTCTTGATCAGAGAGTGATTTTGCCCAATTTGACTTTTTCAAGACCAAATGGATATTGAACAAAATGATTGATAAAAGCTCAAGTCAGGTTGTTACTATCTCTAGGTTCAACCCTTTAATTGGGCTTACCAATCTCTCGGTTGACCCAACTTCTTGTTAGCCAAATTTTTCTAGACTAAATCTCTTTTTCTCAAGTAGAGACCAAGTCAAATAGGCATGAACTAATTTTTGTAACCATTAATTCCTCAAATAAAAGTAAGAACAAGGTTAAATAATAAACACCCAACCATAAACAAGCATTAAATTAAACACCCATTAAGTTTGCACTCTAGGATTGGGTCACAACCCTACTGAAAATCTAGCTACTCATGCTTGAAATGGAAGAAATAGAAGAATAAATGATAATTAAACTCATATTTCTAATTAAAATGATAAAATCTAAGTTAAAATAGTTCAAAATATGAAAAACTACTAAAAAGAGTAAAAGAAAATAGCTATTGTACCAGCTGATGTCAAAAGTTGACCTAAAAATGTGAAACTTGTCTATTTATACAAGGCTGGAAATTTCGGACAAAAATGCCCATTTGGAGGGCTGCACAATTCCATGTGTTTTTCGCACTTTTCTTCATCTTGACAGGATTAGAAGTCTGCAACCGCACTGCATCCTTCTGCGGTCCGCACTTTTATATGTGCAGCCGCACTTTGCTCTTTTGCGGTCCGCACTTTTACATGTGCGGCCACACAGCTCTTCTTCTGCGGCCGCATAATAATTATGCGGTCCGCACTTTTGCTGGACTTGAATTGCAGATTCTCTTAACTTTTCTCTAACCCATCTTCTGTGACCGCATAATTCATGTGCAGACCGCACCTTGCACCAGTCTCTGATGGATTTTCCTTCATCATCTGCAGCCGTAGATGATATTCTGCAGTCCGCACTTCTTAGCTTTTGTGCTTTCTTTTTTGTCCTTGAGTTCAGATTACTCCTTCTTGAGTTGTATTTCATCTCGGGAATTCATCTTTTAATATTTCTGCAATTAAGCACATTTCATCAGTTTTCATAAACACAATTAAATGCTTTTGGACTAAAATGAAAGATAAAATGTGCTAATAAGTAGTCAAAATTCCAATTTATCATCGTACCTTAGTAGTAGTATCATTTTAAGTGGGTCATATTCTAGTTATTTGGTAGCTATGCGCCATTTCCCACTTCGAGTTTATACGAACCTTTACCGATAATCCTGATGACTCGATACAAAACTTTCTAGTTCGGTCCTAGCTTCCCCCCGTTCGGGTTCCTAGTGTTCTGTGTTACTCTTCTTAACACTAATGTGATGACTCACTTTATTGCCCCGAATCATTATTTATATTATGTGAAATTAAGTCGAGTAAAATGTACTCGAAGTGAATTGAAAAGAAATGAGACACATGGTCTCATTTATGAAAGTCTAAGTCACAAAAGTCAACCGTGGATTGACTTATGAGTTAGAGGGTTCGGATTTCAATTCTGACGACTCGACTAGCTTCGGGAGAGAATATATGACTTAGACGAGTGACCGGAACATATTTGATAGACCTCGAATAACACTAAATTTGAATCGAGGAAGTTCAAGTTTCTGGTCGATAGGTCGAATTTTGATCCGGAAGTCGGAATGAAATTCCGAAAGTTGCTGTAGGTTCCTTATGTGATTTTGGACTTGCGTGCAAATTTTCAGACCGTTCGGACATCGTTTGGTCGGGTTCGGATCGAAGGATCGAATTGAGGATCCTTGAAGTTCATAGAATTGGTTTCAATACAAATTTAATAAATCGATGTTCATCTTAGTGTTCCAAAGATTGGAACAAGTTTGAATGAGGTTATAGAACATGTGTGCATGTTCGGATAAAGTCCCGGGGGGTCTCGGGTGAATTTTGAATGGTTAACGGGACTTAATTCGTCGCTTTATAAAGCGTTAACTTCATACTTTCTGGTATAATGGATATTAGAAATAGTAAACGACCTCCAAATTCAATTTCGTTTGAAGAATTAGCTCCGCCTTGAAATTACGGAGCCGTAGCAAAATAATCGTCCAAATCGGACTTCGTATGAAAAAGTTAGAGTAATCTTTGTAAAAGAAAGAAAGGAGATCAGCTAAGGGGTCGCGAAAATGGTTGGGTTCAGCACTTTTGTTTGATTTTCAGCTAATATAAATAGGACCTAGGGTCCCTTTTTACTCTTCTGAGGTCCAAAACACACACCCACGAAAGAGAGCAACTACAAACACAAAGAACCACTGAAAATCAACCCCAAACTCACATGCAAAGTAGATTTTCGGAATTAATCTTGCAAGGAAAGGGGATTACAACACCTTAGAGACATTTGGGGGCTGTTTAAGAAGAAGATTAAAAAGAAGTTGGAAACAAATAAAGAGGGAACCTCAAGGAAAACATCGGGTAAGTATTCTATGCCCGAAATCCCTCTTAGATTGTAATTTCTATGCTTAATCCCATCGTAAATTCACGAATTTGTGAAAGAGAAGAACCTAGGGTTCTTCTCAATTTCAAGAAAATATGA
>MCJB01049612.1:1776-39364 GCA_002018475.1 Nicotiana obtusifolia
CAAAATAATAAAGTGTTTAAGCTTATATACAATGAGCCTTTACCTAAATCAACTAGGAAAAGAATAACTAGTTAACCTAAATCAACTAGGAAATAACTAATTAATAAAAAGGCCACAATTTGGCTAATTTAAAGAATAGTCACGCAGGACCAAACAAATAAGAATTAATGTCTTCAATAACTACATAATAATACAATATAAACACAAATGTACATCTTCAACACAAGATTCGTCCATAGCAAGATTTATGGACGCTTGGATCTTCTCCAAGGCTAACCAACGCCTTTTCTTGTCTTGTTCATAGATGGCATTGATAACACTTGATCAAATTTATTTGCATCAGAGGGTCCGTGACTTCATCAATTTGGATCCTCCTGTGTTTACCGGGTCTGATCCTAAGGAACACCTGCAGGATTTCATTGATCAAATACACCGCACACTGCGAGTTATGCATGCCAGTGACACGGAGGCAGTCGAACTGGCTTCTTATCGACTACGGAACCTAGCAGTCTTCTGGTATGACAGTTGGGAGAGATCCAGGGGTCCAAATGCTCCCCCACCCGTATGGAATGAATTCTCTGAGGCGTTCCTTTGCCACTACCTGCCAGTTGAGGTACGTAGAGCTAAGGCTGATAAGTTCTTGAACCTCAAGCAAGGAAATATGAATGTACGAGAGTACAATTTGTAGTTTTACTCTCTGTCAAGGTATGCTCCCCACATGGTAGCCGAGATGAGCGACAGAGTTCACTTGTTCGTGAACGGATTGGGACCGCATTTGATAAATGAATGCACAACGGCCTCCTTGATAGAGGGCATGGACATCTCCCGTATTCAGGCCTATGCCCAGACTATAGAGGATCGTAAACAACAACAAAGGGCGGACAGAGAACAGGAGAGGACCCAGCATAAGAGAACAAGGATTGCAGGGTATTCTGGAGATTCCAGAAGTAGTGTGAGGCCCCATTCTTCGAAGAGTTCGGCACCACCTGTATCTAGTGCCCCTCAACAGTTTTAGAGCTCGCGAGCATCAGGCTCGCCATATCACAGGGCTACTAGTCAGATGCGACCCCCAATGCCTCGTTGTGAGCAGTGCGGCACGACCCAATTTGGACCGTGCCGTTGGGGTTCGGATATATGTTATTATTGCGGACAGCCCGGTCACATAATGCGGGACTGTCCTTACAGAAGGGATGGTGGTATGACTCAGCAAACTAGATCTGCGGCTGGTTCTTCTTCATCTATTCGACCTCCAGTACGAGGTCCTCAGCAGCCAGCAGTTTGTGGCAGAGGCAGCAGTACAATGCCGGGCCCAAGCGGTGTTCAAAACCGAATATATGCTATAGCGGGCCGACAGGACCTTGAATCATCTCCGGATGTTGTCTCAGGTATATTAACAGTGCTTTCTCATGATGTGTATGCATTAATTGATCCCGGGTCCACGTTATCTTATGATACACCCCTTGTGGCTGATAAGTTCGATATCGCACCCGAATTAATAAGCAAACCCTTTGCGATATCCACTCCAATAGGAGATTCTGTGATTGCCAAAAGAATATATAGAGGTTGCACTATGACGATTTGTAGTCGTCAAACCTCGGCAGATCTAATTGAGTTAGAAATGGTAGATTTTGATATGATAATGGGAATGGATTGGTTGGCTTCATGCTATGCCAGTGTTGATTGTTACACAAAGGTGGTTAGATTTCAATTTCCTGGTGAACCCGTCCTTGAATGGAAGGGGAATGTTGCTACGCCGAAAGGTAGGTTTATTTCCTACCTTAAGGCAAGGAAGATGATCTCCAAGGGTTATATCTACCATCTTGTTCGTGTTAAGGATGCGGAGGCGGAGACGCCTTGTCTACCGACAATTCCGGTAGTCAATGAGTTTCCGGATGTTTTTCCAGATGAACTCCCAGGTCTTCCTCCTGAAAGGGAAATCGAGTTTGGCATTGATGTGTTACCTGATTCTCATCCAATTTCTATCCCTCCGTACATAATGGCCCCAGCAGAGTTGCGAGAGTTGAAAGTACATTTGAAGGACTTGCTGGATAAAGGCTTCATTAGGCCTAGCACTTCACCTTGGGGTGCACCAGTCTTGTTCGTATGAAAGAAAGATGGATCGTCACGGATGTGTATCGATTATCATCAGTTGAATAAGGTCACCATAAAGAACAAATATCCACTTCCGAGAATTGACGACCTGTTTGATCAACTCCAGGGAGCCAAAAATTTCTCCAAAATTGACCTACGTTCCGGATATTTTCAGTTGAGGGTCAAGGAGACAGACATTCCAAAAATAGCCTTCCGAACGGGATATGGGTATTTTGAGTTCCTAGTAATGTCGTTCGGGCTAACAAATGCCCCGGCTGCTTTTATGGATCTCATGAACACTGTATTCAGGCCTTATCTTGATGTGTTCGTGGTGGTATTCATTGATGATATCCTGCTGTATTCCCGTTCAGAGGGAGAACATATGGGTCACTTGCGGATAGTATTGCAAACCTTTCGGGATCACAGGTTATATGCAAAGCTCACCAAATGCAAATTTTGGCTGAATTCGATGGCATTCTTAGGCCATGTGATATCTGATGAAGGTATTAGTGTCGATACTCAAAAGATCGACGCGGTCAAGAATTGGCCAAGACCTACTATGCCATCAGAAGTCCGTAGTTTCTTGGGATTGGCAGGGTATTGTAGACGGTTTGTAGAAGGATTCTCTTCTATATCAGCACCATTAACTAAGTTGACCCAGAAGGCTGCCAAATTTCAATGGACAGATGTTTGTGAGCGAAGTTTTCAGGAACTGAAAGGTCGATTAATATCCGCTCCAGTCCTTGCTCTTCCCGACGGAACTGAAGGCTATGTGGCGTATTGTGATGCCTCCAGCATAGGTTTGGGATGTGTATTGATGCAGCGTGGAAAGGTGATCGCTTATGCTTCAAGACAACTGAAGAAGCATGAAAAGAATTACCCAATCCATGATTTGGAATTGGCTGCAGTAGTATATGCTTTGAAGACGTGGCAACACTATCTATATGGTGTCCATGTTGACATCTACACAGACCATAAAAGCCTACAATACATCTTCAGTCAAAAAAAGTTGAATTTGAGACAACGACGTTGGCTAGAATTACTGAAGGACTATGACGTCGAAATATTGTATCATCCGGGCAAAGCCAACGTTGTGGCTGACGTCCTCAGTCGTAAGTCAATGGGAAGTTTAGCACACGTTGAAGCAGGTAGACGGAGTTTAACTAAAGAGCTTCATCAGCTAGCTAGTATGAGAATCAAATTGTTAGACTCCGAGGATGGAAGTGTTGTACATAACACATCCGAATCATCTCTCGTAGCCGAGGTAAAAGCACGGCAATACGAAGATTCCACCTTGTTGCGATTGAAAGAGGGCATTCAACAGGGTAAGATATCAGCTTTTGAGATCACAGGAGATGGAACCTTGAGATGCCAAGGCCGGTTATGCGTGCCAAATGTAGCAGGCTTGCGAGAAAGGATTATGAGGGAAATCCATCAATCCCGATATTCCATCCATCCTGGCTCAACAAAGATGTACCAGGATGCCAAAGAGCAGTACTGGTGGGATGGAAGAAGTCAGTTGCAGAATTTGTAGCTCAGTGTCCTAACTGCCAACAGGTAAAGATAGAACATCAGAAACCTGGAGGACTGCTCCAGAACATGGAGATTCCAACCTGGAAATGGGAGGTGATTAACATGGACTTCATTGTTGGATTACCTCGCTCCAGTCGTAAGTTTGACTCCATCTGGGTGATAGTGGATCGACTTACCAAATGCGCTCATTTTCTGCCAGTTAAGACCACCTACACAGCCGAAGATTATGCAAAGCTGTACATCAAGGAAATTGTTAGACTTCATGGGGTGCCAATGTCCATTATATCGGACAGAGAGCCCAATTCACAGCTAACTTTTGGAAGTCTTTTCAGAAAGGTTTGGGGACACAAGTAAGTCTCAGCACAGCTTTTCATCCGCAAACTGACGGACAGGCTGATGCAAATAAATTTGATCAAGTGTTATCAATGCCATCTATGAACAAGACAAGAAAAGGCGTTGGTTAGCCTTGGAGAAGAGCCAAGCGTCCATAAATCTTGCTATGGACGAATCTTATGTTGAAGATGTCTATTGTGTTTATATTATATTATTGTATAGTTATGGAAGACAGTAATTCTTATTTGTTTTGGAGTCCTGCGTGACTATTTCTTAAACTTAGCCAAATTGTGGCCTTTTTGTGAATTAGTTGTTTCCTAGTTGATTTAGGTTAACTACTTATTCTATTCCTAGTTGATTTAGGTAAAGGCTCATTCTATATAAGCCTAAACACTTCATTATTTTGATACCTTTTGACATTATTATCAATAAAAAAAACCGGCAGCACATTGCTCCCAAAATCGTGTGAATTAACTTGTCCAATTTTGGTGTGATTCAAAATTGAACTTGTTCCTTTGTTTGATCGAACAGTTTGCAAGACCATCATTGTCTTGAGGGTTGTTCGTATAGTATAGGTACTCCGTGACTTCATCAAGAAGGTAAGTAGACTAGTTCCTACTTGTTGTCTTGATAGTTCATTGAGCGTCTTGCTTCTATCTTTTGTTTCCTTATTTCCGCGTTTTATATTGCATCACAGGCTGAACGAACCATTCAGACACTGGATGATATGCTAAGAGCATGTGTCTTGGATTTCAAGGGTAGCTGGGATGACCATCTTCCACTTATAGAGTTTGCCTACAATAACAGCTACCATTCCGGCACTAAGATGGCCCCATATGAGGCATTGTATGGGAGAAGGTGTAGATCACCAGTTGGGTGGTTAGAAGTTAGTGAAACTGAATTATATGGGCCAGATCTGATTCATCAAGCTATTGAGAAAGTGAAGGTGATATAGGAACGATTAAAGGCGGCACAAAGCAGGCAAAAGTCCTACTCTGACATCCGACGTCGTGATCTAGAGTTTGAAGTTGATGATTGGGTTTTCCTAAGGAGTCTCGCCAATGAAGGGTGTTATGCGCTTTGGAAAGAAAGGTAAATTGAGCTCGAGGTACATCGGTCCGTACAGAGTCCTTCGACGAATCGGACATGTTGCCTATGAGTTAGAACTACCATCCGAAATGGAATTTATTCATCCGGTATTCCATGTGTCCATGTTGAGGAAATGTATCGGAGACCCTTCTCGGGTCGTCCCCATCCAAGACATACAGATTGCAGAGGATCTAACATACGAAGAGGTCTTAGTGGCCATATTGGACCGACAAATCCGCAAGCTAAGGACAAAAGATGTAGCTTCCGTTAAAGTGCTATGAAGGAACAGGAACATGGAAGAGATGACATGGGAAGCGGAAGAAGAGATGAAAGCTAAATATCCATACCTGTTCCACAATGTAAATAATAATGATGCCGAATAAACACAGAATGCATTAAAAGGAGAAGCGTCCGTGTGAGGTAAATAGGAACTTGAGATACTCTTCATTATTACCTTTCATTTAATGCTGGGATTCAGTGGCGTCCGAACGAAGTAAATGGAACTCGAACCTCTCGACAGTATTACCTTTCATTTAATAGCAGCCTACACTGGCCTCCATAGATCCCTACATTCGGGGACGAATGTTCCTAAGGGGGGGAGAGTGTTACAACCCCTAAATTCGTACATTAGTATACACTGTGAAATAGTTTACATATGAGGACCCAAGAACCCGAAAAATAGTTTAAAGTTACGAAAAAAGAACAAAAGCGTCGCACAGTTAGATATGCGAACCGCATATCCAGCACCAAGATCGCAAAGTGAGACAGAATTCTAGGCAGAAATTGTGTCAAATATGCGTCCAGTATGCGGACCGCATAATACAAATGCGGACCGCAAATGTGACACCTTCCATCGCAGAATGGAACAGAGTTTTGGGCTAAATCCGTGTCTGAAATGCGACCAGAATGCGATCGCATTGTTGAAAATGCGAACCGTAAATCTGGCCCTTCTGTGCCGCATAATGCAACAAATTTCTGGGCTGAGATTTGCGACCAGAATGCGAACCGCATGTCCTGTTTGCGGTGGGTATGCGATCGCAAACCTGAAATTGTCAGGCACGTGTGCCACTTATTCCCAGGCCTATAAACGGGACCCAATCCCGTCCCTCCTTCATTTTTTCTGAGTCCAAGCATAGTAGAAGGCCCCAAACGACCCCTCTCAAAGCCCTCACATCAACACAACCAATTCCCTCTCTTCCAAACTCTAAATTAAAGAAGGGAAGCAAGAAACTGAAGAACTAAAGGGAACCCTAGCTGAGTTTCCTGCGAACCCACATTGAAGGCAAAACCTAGAAATTAAGGAATCAAAGAAGAGGGTCAAATAATTCACATGCGAGGTAAGTTACTACTCCCTTTCGTGTAGTTTTTCCTTAAACATTCATGATAGGGGGGTTGCATGCCTATAAGAACTTATGGGAGTATGAGTAGAAGCCATGAAAACGAAATAAGTAGGGTTAAACGGAATGGGTCATGGTTATTAGGGGTTTTTTTTTTTGGGTAAATAAGTCTTTTATTGTCTTTAAATATCAAGATTTACAGAGACGGAGGGGGACATGAACCTTACCTCCCCAAAAAAGTATAAGAACCTTGTTTTAAAGAGTTTCTTCCTTTGATGTACAAAAAATACAAAGTGTGTCCGACCTAGGTTGATGGGATGACTATCTATATTGGCATGATAGGTAGTCATATATACAAAAACAAGGTGATATATGTCTAGGTCGACCTTGCTAATTACATGCATTCCTAATCCTAATGTTAGAGTTGTCTTCCTTGATTTGTCACATGATCTTTTGTCGAAAAGTAGATACTGATTGCTGAGTGATGTGTGTATCCTTTGATTCCTTTTGATATTCCTTCCTTTTGGTTGCTCTGTGAAGCTGTTCCAGTTTCCTTGGCAGAGGATGGGTGTATGATATGTCCTTGTCTGTTTGAGAAAGCTCTGCCTCTTGTGAATGTTGCTGTGATTTCTGTGATCCTTGCTGATGATTGCTGCCTCTCTGTTCATCCTTGTGCTCTTGTTCTGTGAATTGCGCTGTTGCTCTCCTGCGACGAACAGATGCCTTGTCTTGTAATTTTTCCATTGATAGTTGTCTTGCAGTGGCTGTTTTCTTCCATACTTGCTGGTGATACTGCCTTGTATTCTCCCTTTTGTTGTTTCCCTGCTGACATAGTTCCCACTGGTGCTATGCTACTTCTGGCTGGTAGTTTTGCATCTGCTGTGGCTCGTGAGAAACTGGTGCATCAATATCTGCTGGGCTGCTTTTTTATTAGGGGTTGTAAATGAGTTGCATGTGCTGTAAATACGTTTGATGAGGGTTAGGGGAGGAAGTGTGTAGAGAACCACCACATGAATTTAGGAGATTGTGGTTAATGATAGCTATCACGCGTAGTAAGTAACGATTGAACTATCCTTTAATTGTAGACTAAGGAACTGTAGCAAATTGCGTAGCTTGAGAACTGGCGCAGTAAGTACCAGGTATGTAAGACTATACCGTTATTTCTTTTACACGACTCCTATTGAATACATTGCTATGAACGAGCCCCAAAAGAATACTCCATTCCTAGAAGTTAGGATTACTTGTATTGTTTCCCTCTAAGGAAGAATTGCTCTTGTTGTTATGATATTAATGTGGATGGTATTCCGAGAGTATTACAAGGTTCATGTTAAAGAGACATTCTCAATTACATGTAGAAAAAGAGGGTAATAATCGTATGTCACTAAAAAGGGTTTGAAAAACGTTTAATTAATGAGCATGCAATGTATTATATATGTGTAATTTAATTCTTATGACCGCGCCTAATGAAGGTCGGGTATGTTATGACCGCTCCTAGTACGGCCGGGTAAGATATGTTATGATATGATAACGATGAGCCCACAGAGGCATATGATGATGATGAGCCCACAGAGGCATATGACGATGATGAGCCCACAGAGGCGTATGATGCTGATGAGCCCATGGGGGCGTATGCAATTGTATAAGGTAACTATTATGTGAGCGTATACGGTAACATTAAATGTATATGAAAATGACAAGCCCACAGAGGCGTGAATATAAGGCGAAGATATTGATAATAAACATGTATACGATAATGTAATAAGAGTTATGTGTATAGAGATGAGCACTACGCATAGGTCACGGTTAGCTGCCCTCAGAGGTAATTCACTTATTACAGGTTACATGTTTCTATCCTGATGCTTATACTATCGTTCTTATATTACGTTTTCCTGTCTTACATACTCAGTATATTATCCGTACTGACGTCCTTTATTCTAGAAGCTGCATGTCGTGCTGCAGGTCCTAATAGACTGATAGACGGAGCTCCCCCACAGCAGTAGGCTATCCGGATTCAACAGATATTAGCAAGATTCATCTTTCAGACTTGCTACAACCTTGGTATGCACCTCGTGTAGATATGTTGGGCATGTTGGGGCCCTGTTCCGACATAGGTTGCTTAATGTATGTTCTTGTAGAGGCTCATAGACAAATGTTAGTGTATGTATTGACCAGTGTTGGGTTGACTCATGTACAGTTGTATTGCCTTGTCGGTATATGTATTATGTTGTATAGTTTTGCACTGTAGCCCCGTTGCCACACTATGTATACAGGTATGTTACGTTATGGTATGATGTTTTAGCCCATTGTGACGTTGTTCGAAACTGCATGCGTTTGACAGGCTTTATAGATAACAAAGAAAGTAAGATAGCAGATATGAGGGGTACGCCGGGGCTCTGCAAGCAGGGTCCGGTGCCCTGTCACGGCCCTCCGGTTGGGTCGTGACAATGTCTTCAGGTAGTATCTGTTCCAATAGTTGGTTATTCCATGCTCTACCTTGTCGTAATTCAGCTACCTCCTGAAGCTCTTCCTCTGTGTGAAAATTATTAGGCAATACATGATACAAAGCACCCAATCCTATCCAATTTTCATGCCAAATGTTAGTTGATCCATTCCTCATCTCCCATAAAATCTCATGTTCTACAGCATCTCGAGCATTCAACATCTGCCTCCAGACATGAGATCCTTCTCGAAACTGAACAACAGTTGGCAATTCTTTCTTGCAATATTTGTTCCACATGAAATTGGACCATAATGACTTTGTGGTCCTAAACCTCCACCAAGGCTTAGCAAATAATGCTTTCGACACATCCTATAGAGATCTAAAACCCAGTCCTCCTTCCTCCTTAGGTAGACAATGGTTCTGCCACGACGTCTAATGTCTGCTTCTCCCCTCTTCTTTAGTACTCCAGAAGAACCTAGCAAATATTTTGTGTAGATGTTCTAGTATGTTGTTTGGTGGATCCAGCACAGAAAGTAAGTGTACTGGCATGCTTTGAAGCACACTAGTAATCAACGTAGCCTTCCCTCCAAATGACAACAATTTTCCTTTCCAAGCATGTAACTTGTTCTTCACTTTTTTGAGGAGATCATTATAATACTCCTTCCTTCTTCTAGTATAGAAGATGGGACATCCAAGGTATGTAAATGGAAACTGACCTTTAGTAAAACCAGTGATATCTTGAACTACTTGAACCAAAGCATGTGAAACATTTGCATGCATATAGAATGAACTCTTGGCCTTATTGATCAACTGGCTCGACACTTGCTCATATTCTCCTAATACTACCATTATTTTGCTCAACGAAGGAGGGAGTGCAGACGCAAAAATGATTGTATCGTCAGCGTATACCAAATGGTTCAAGGGATCAGACCATTTTGGCATACCAAATCCCACAAATGATATGTCTTCAAACAACTTGTTCAAAGATCTAGACAATACTTCCGCCGAGAGAATGAATAAAGCAGGAGATAAAGGGTCTCCTTGCTTCACTCCTCTTGTGGATTTGAAGAATCATGAGGATTGACCATTCACTAACACTGAGTACTAGTTGTTGGCTAGTAAATTCCACACCATAGTAATGAAGTGCTCAGCAAACCCCATCCTTCTTAACACATGCATCAAATATTTCCAAGATACCATATCATACGCCTTTGCCATATCAAGCTTGATCACCACATTGGCAGGCTTTCCTCGCATCCTTATATCTGTGACAATTTCTTGTGTAAGCTGTATATTCTCAAAGATACTTCTTCCTTTTACAAATCCTGATTGGTTCTGAGATATATAGCTAGGTAGGAACTTCTCCAATCTGTCATGAATGATTCTTGACATAACTTTGTTGATAAAATCACTTAAACTTATTGGTCTTAAATCAGAGAATGTCTGAACAGCCAACTTCTTAGGCAGCAATACTAAGTTGTTATGAGTGATAGACTTAGGCAAAGGTGCACCTCCATAGAAATGTAACACCATATTGTGAATATCAATACTAATCACATCCCAACATACCTGATTGCATGATCCAGTGAATCCATCTGGGTCACCGGCACTCTCTCCATTTAGTTCAAAAAGAGCTGTCTTTACCTCCTCTAAAGTTGGATATCTGCACAACTCCCAATTCTGCTCCATGGATACCATCGATGGCACACTGTCTAGCATGGAGAAATTAGTAGGATCACCCTAACTTGTGAATTGGTTTTGGTAAAAATCAACTGCTGCCTTGGCCATTTGTTCCTGATCTTCTAGCCAAACTCCATCTCCATTCTGAATTCTTTTCAATTGTAATTTTTGTCTCTTCCCATTGACATGGTTATGGAAGAATCTAGTATTCCTATCGCCTTCCTCAAAACAAGTCATTCCAGCTTTCTACTTCCAATATTGCTCCTCTATGCTCAAATACCTTTTTAGTTCTGCTTGTGCCTTTTGAAGAACAATTCTATTCTATATTGTTGGCTCCTACTCGAACAACATCACCTTTACTTTCACAATATCCTCCAGAATAGCTAACTATTTGAAGATGTCACCAAAAGTCTGTCTACTCCACTTAGACAATGTTGCTTTCACCTTCTTAAGTTTATGCTTGAAAATAAGATAAGGATCACCTATAAAGTCTGCAGTCCAATTCTATTTTACCACCTCCATAAATGTCTCGTGCTTCGTCCAGAAGTTTAAAAATCTGAATGGCTTCACAAAGTTTGAAGCTTGCTCCCCGCAGGTCATGAACAACGGAGCATGATTTGTCCAGTCCTGATCAGGTGCTCCACCTCAATTGTTGGAAATGAATTTTGAAAAGGCAAGTTCACTGAGATTCTATCCAACCTTTTGAATATACACTCCGCATTCGACCTCCCATTCCGCCAAGTAAATGGGCTGCCCTTGTATCCTTGATCAAACAAACCACAAGAATTCACACAGAATGCAAAATCCTCGTATTCTGGAGGATACACTGGCAATCCACCTATCTTCTCATCCTCGTGAAGCACTACATTGAAGTCCCCTCCTACCAACCAAGGAAGCCCCATATCACTCGCCATATAATATAGATTGTCCCATAATTCCAATCGCTCTACTGCATCACATTTAGCATATACAAACGTCATCATAATCTGCCGGCCTAGGTTTTGATACATCACCTTAACAGTTACCTGTTGCTCAGTTTCCATCATCAATTCTCATCCCAATACTGCATCGAAGAACAACCATATCTTCCCGTTGATGTTCGAATATGCAGTCTCCATATGTAATCTTCTCCTGTATCTATGTATGTGTCCAGCCTTCTGGAATGGCTCCGTCAGTGCAATAACACCTAAGTTGTGTTCTCTATGCATGTTGATTACTCTTGGGAAGGCCTGCTCCGTATTAACAGACCTAATATTCCATATAAGAGTTTTCATCATCATTTACTATGTGAAGCTGCCTTCCTAGGCAGAATTCTTATAGGTTGAACTTGTTCCTTGATCTGTGACTTCTTACTCTTCTTTATTGCCTTATTTTTTTTTTGAGTTAATATGTTATTTATTGATAGCTTAGCAAAAATTTACAAAGAAGGGGGACATAAACCTTACCTCGCCAAAAAAATACATGTATCTAGCCGATTTAAATCGTTGACTATGGATACCATGGTAGTGGGTAGTGAGTCCTATACAAAAAGGATATGCTAGGGGTTCTAGTTCTTTTGTACAAAAAACATATTCCATGCCTATGTTGTTTCCTTGTGATTTTGTTCTTCCATTTTGCAGGATGTGCATTAAGCTAAGCTTGTGGAGGATGATGTTTTTATAGGTAGGGGGTGATTGGAGCAATTGTAATAGAATGAGCTCCGATGGTGCTAATACCACACAAGACAATTGCGCCAATGACCCTCCCCTATAATAAACATATCCTGTTGATAGGAATGCAGGATTCTGTGTGTTATTGAGTTGACTCTGTAAGAAGATTTCAGAGCTTGCTATCTATTAAAAGTTTGCAGCAGTAGATTCATCATCTCCTTCTTACTCGAACTCAACTCTGTATACTGAAGATCATGAGGTGCTGTCTCACTAGCAACCTCAGCTGTGGCTTTGAGATACACTGGAACCCCATCCACAATAGCCACTATCTCCCCAGACTTGCCTGGGTTGATCTCGACAGGTGGCATCGATTTGTCTTCAATTTGACCTCGATTACCTGAACTGATCTTGATCGAGGATGACTTCGATTTGCCCTCGACTTGACCTCGATTACCTGAGCTGATCTCAATCGACCTCGATTTGCCCTCGAGTTGACATCGATTACCTGAGTTCTCGATCAAAACAGGCTTCAATTTGCCCTCAGGTTGACCTCGAGTGGTGTTGACCTCGATCAAACTAGGACCTCCTGTACCACTTTGCTCCGATTATGTAGTTACTTCTTCTGAATTAACTTCTTTGGCATCTTCTTGTAATCTTGATTCATCATATGTTTGAGATGGAATCTCTTGGCATGACTAATTAACAGTCACATTCATCATCCTAAGTTCTTATATGTTAGTTCCAAATCTTCTGTGCACCCATTCGATTGTAGATTCTTTTCAAATTCTCTCATCGACCTCCTCATCTTGAACACCATCTTTGATATTGTGAGTATCGACATTAGTCAACCCTCGATTTCCAACTTTTATGCTCTCATGCACAGTATTATTCATTTCCTTCTTTTCATTATTCATAACTTGTTCGACTGCTTCCTTCTTGACACGTAAGTTTTCAAGGTCCTAATGTCTTTCCACTGGACTTAATATTTGAAATCAACACCTGGTGTTGTAACTGTTTGTTGTTTTCATCTAATCCAGTATTTTCCTTTGTCTTGTCATAAACATTGCCATCTGTACTCTTTAATATTGGTTGTTCAACCTCCTCCAAACAAAAGCATCAAATTTGTTTGTATTTGTCACTGTCTCCACTATGTTTTTTCCTTTATCCTTGGTAGTTCCTTTTTCATTTACCTTTGTAGTATCAATAATGTGCCCTCTGTTGTCCCTTGGATACCTAGTCCTCCTAGCTTGAATCCATTCTTGCCTTGCCTGATTAGTAGGGGGCCTGCCCACCACCTTACCACTTTTAAGAACCTTTGTTGAGTTAGCTGCAATACCAACAATCTCCTTTTCTTTCTTCTTATTATCGTCAAACTGTGGTACCAACTGCTATAGGCGTTTCTTCATCAGGAGTCCACCAAGGGTTCCACTTCGTGCATCGCATCTGCCACATAGTACCTTGCACCTTCAAATAAAAAGCAGGTTTTGACAATAGGTGGACATAATCCTCCATCAGTGAGAGCCGTATGAGCACATGATTATCTTCGATGAGTCCAATCGAGCATGGTCCTTTCAGTTCGCACTGGATAGGGATAACTTTACGTAATTCATTGATCACAGGTTTGCCATATGAGAATTTTCCAAGAACTGCCAATTGTAAACCTTGTTTTATGATTGATTGCTTAACTTCTGCCTTCTTCCAACATACGATGGGTTCACCATGTAAATATTCAACTGGTTTAATAGGGACGGTAGCTAGAGTTTGGGTGACGGTATTCAAAACTTTAGGTTGAAGAAGATCGGCGTATTTCTGGGGCAGATTCATGGGTGTATTCGATGTAGCAGGTTGTGGGGGAGAAGAAGAAGACTGACCAGCCCCATCCGGTGGCTAGCCAGTGGCCGGAGAAGCCATGAATGGCCTCGAGAAAGCTTCGAGTTTGGTCGTCGTAAATCGCCTGTTGCCGGGAGAGAAGAGAGCGTTTTGGTTTTTAGGAGTGGGATATTAATTACAATAATTATTAATATATTTGATGATTATATTTTATTAAATTAATTGGGATTAATTTAGTCTAATTAATTTAATATAAAAGGGGTTAAAACTCAAAAAAGATTGTAATTGCAATTGTCTAATTAAATGCAGTATGGCTACAAGTTAAATTTATTTCAGCTGACTTGGCCTAAACGTACAAGCCCAAACAGCTTGACCAGGTCCGGAACCAACCCTCTTTATCCAAGTTGGAAATCTGTGCCCTCCTCTCTAAGCCAATCAAAAGGTGACATGCACCTCCCAAACACTCGAAAAAAGAAACACAACGCATCTGGATCGTTGATTAACATCATCAACGGTCCATAGTTAATCCAACTTTCTCTTTTATTTTCCGTATTCCTAGTGTTTTATCTAAACCGTATGATCCAAGTGATCCAACAGCTCCCATTTTATCCACCTTAAATATTTTTCCCTTCCTTCATCTCCAAAATTTTGGAGCTGTTGATCACAATGATCTAATGGCTCCCCCTTCATTCCTGTGTTGTAACTAGCCAAAATACTAACCCTAATCATTATTCACCTTGACCCGCCGCCCTCATTTCCCTTTCTCTCTCTTTTCTCTCAAGCCCTCCACCCCCATCAGTTCAAAAACCTTGCAAAATTTATACAAGGTCGCTCAGATCACCTCAATACATCCACCTTATCCTTGCAGCTGCGAATCTCACCTGAAATTTTCCTCTTTCATTGCCTTGATTCAAATCTCCAAATTAGAACCCTAGACCTAAAAAGTTTAACCTTGGATTTCATATGTCTTTGCTCTGTTCTTTCAAATTGAGCATGCATGACTATTATCACTGGTTTCATCATCGTTATTCAATGTCCAGAGGTCAAAATAGTGAACTCTGGACATTAGGATTTGACCGATGGTCCAATGGCTTCAACGGTCGACCTTCTCATACCTAGGTAAAAATCTTCACTGACTTCCCCTCTTTTCTTCTGATTTACACCCTCTATTGCTATCATCATCCATCAATCGTCACTCTTCACTACTATTTTTAATTCTATCAAAACCCTAAGTAGGTTGAATGCCACTATTAAATAGGGCATTCAATATCTTCACCTAACAGACATCAATACTCACTTAACATCACTAGAAACACACGAAAAACATAAAGAAGTGTATTAAATTTTAGGCTTTCTACTAACATTGAGTCTCCAGCGGCAGTTATCAAATTTTATTTCTCTTCCTTTCATTCTGCTCGAGTTCAATCTACCACGAGTTGATGATTTTTTGTTTTAGGTCCCTAAACGGCTAACAATCATCTCCTATTTGGTTTGCTGCTCTATAGACGGTCAGTCTACACTGACCCTTTCTCTATCTTTTGATTAATTGTGTAATTTTTTGTTGATAATGTTTTCCTTATTAATCACCTTTCGTTTATCATATACATCAGTGGCATATTATTATACTTTTTATGTTGCATGCCACTTTCACTAATTGAGTTTATACTATTAAATAACTTATGTTGTTCAGATACTGCTATCCAATTTATGTTGTTAATGAATTCCATCCCTAAAAACATAGCTAATAAAATGTTTCTATGTTGTTGGTACTCTTATGAAAAAATCATGTTAGACTTCTTATGATTAGTTGAGCTAAACCTTAAGTTGATACTATGTGTGTTCCATCTATGTTAGTTAAATGATAGCTATAATACTATGTTAGTTAACTCGATTGAACTATGGTCTTAAGTTTCTCCTGATGACCTATTAAGACTTCCCATCTGTTGCATTGTACTATATTGATCCTTATGTTTATGATGTTATACCACACTGTTTAGTTCAATAAAAATGATTCTCATTACAACTCATGTCATACATCTGATTTGTCTGCTTTAATGACCTTAGCTGCTAGTTTTGTTGTTGAAACCATGTATATTCTGTGAACTTAATGATTCATGCAATTCTATTATTGTAGTTTGAAATTATGTGAAGAACCTATTAGCATACCCATCATACAACCTGCTAACTTTTTGTGTCTTGATCTGCTATGTCCCTTTGCTATTTTATGAACAAGAACTTTGTAGCAGTGGCTACCTGAAACCTCACTGCTACAGTGACTGAATAAATCGTGTTTGACCTCTATACTTGTATCTATACTCACTTGCTTGTTTTTTGCTTATCCAGTGATGTCCATGAACCTTCATATGTCCTTAGTTTAGAAGTCCCATGTTTAAACTACTATGTCAACTTGCCTATGATTCTTTGTTGACTTGAAAGATCTTTCCAACAACATGCCTATTCTGCTATAGTGATATGTTTGCCTAATATAAAAAATTTAGATAACAGCCATGTTTGTCCTCGTGTTGGTCATGTTTAGCTGAAAGAAAGCAGTGTATCATTGTAGCCTCATAAAATGTGAATACTTGACAAATGTTGACCTAGGGTATCATTTTAATCTTGTTTGTTCATCTAAATGATATTCTGCATTCATTTACTTATTGTTTTGGCCACTTATGTTTTTTGGTTCTCTCTAGATTATGTAATGATCAAGACACTGTTAAGGAAGACGCTTCTTGTCAACTTGAGTAATGCCTGCCTCAATAACTCAATAAATTGACTGAATGTTGTTGAAAATGTATTATGCCTGTACGATTTAAAATGATAGTTTGTTGGTGTAACTTGTTAGTAGAACTACTCATATGTTCAAGTAAACTCATTGTGATGTATTTGCCATACCCTTGTAAATTGAAATGACTTATTGTTTGTTATCTCATGTTTGTTGACACCATTGATATAGAAGAACTTAATTGGGAAACTGAAATAGTTTGGATCTGGTAGTATTTTAAAATCTTATAGACTATGTGTTGTTACGACTAGATATCATGCCATTAGGTTTAAACAAGACTAAAACTAGCCTTTCTATTCACATTGGTATCCATGTTGGTTGTTTTCATCCTTAGAAAGTCTGAAGAAGGCTGCTAGTATAAAGGCTTAGTGAAGTAGGATCTCAGTTATATATATGTTACCTCTAAACTGTTATGAAAATTTGTTGAAATATCTGTCAACTTTCTCTCAATAATCTTAATCTATTTAAAGATCCTAAAGTACTAAACCTTACATATAATTAACAAAGTCAAGGAATTTCTGAACTTGAATTGGGTAGAAATAGCACTAACAATATGCAACAAGTTCGTTTTGTTCTATGACTGCATCTTAGCTATGATCCACTTAAGTCCCCTGATGTATGGCTGATCAACCTCAAGGCCTTGATATTATTGGAACATTAGGAGCCTACTTGCAGTAACCTATCTTTGTATTTAATGTTCTGATGAAATATCTTAAGACTAGTGGTATGATTGGTTCTTAACTGCTTATAATCTTGCAATGTTCTACATAGTTGTTTAGTCCCAATTATTAAACTGCTATGTGTTTGAATATCTGAAAGGTTTATTGTGAGTTTTCTGTATTTACTACTTGCATGTTGACTGCTAAGTTGACACTTTATTTGTGTCTAAACCTTTGAGGAAGAGTACGAGTGGGTGACGGAGGGTATTTGGGTACGAAACTTGGTTTGGGGTTAATGTGCCCCTCCTTGAGACAAGCAATGCTTAGGGCCCATGAGACCCTTGTGAACTCTGAACTGCCATGGACCACAAGGGAGATTTTATCGATGAATAAGGTTTTACTCTAAGCCTTTGGTCATTAACTCTTACTAATCCTCATAGGATTAACATAAATGAGATTAGCTTTACTGTATTCTTTAGCTTTATTATTACTTGTTATGATTTTTGTTACACCTTATATTGATTTCCACTAATTATTTTCTTTATTCATTCATGTGCATGTCTGGACTGGGCCTGCTGAGTTCTATTTGGAGCTCAAGCCCAACTTCCAGACCGAAGTCATTTCTTTTCCTGCTCTTTGGAGTCTGCTGCTTTTGAGGATTCTGCTGGGCCTCACTACCTACTGGCCCAATAATGAGAGTCCAGTCTTCCCTCTATCTCATTTTTAAATGATAAATATAATTGTTAAATATTGTGTGTATATATCTGTGGAAACTAACTTTGTTATTGGTTATTGTTTTACATTGTGGTTTGTTTAAGAAACATAGGCAAACTAAGATTCATAGGTAAAAGATCAAACTAGATAATCAGATTCACCTGCTTTCTGTCACTTTGACACAACATTTGAGACTAATATTTTAAAATAAATGAGTAAACTTATTTATGATTATCACTAATGACTTCCAGCTTTAATCTCTTTGGCAGATACAAAAACAAAAGCGAACCTCGTTTACAAACAAATAACATCCTTCTTTTTAAAGTAAACACGCAACTCTTTTGAAAACAATGAGATTTTAAACAAGACTTAAATATTTTTCATAAAAATTACTTAACCACTAACTAAACAGAATATAGATCTTTCTTTCCCCAAACCTAGCGTAAGTTAAACGAGGTACCTTAGGTTGATTTTAAAGGGTGCCTAATGCCTTCCCCTTAGAATAACTAGAACCCTTACTCAAATCTCACCGATTAGCAGACCATTTAGATAATAATATTCATAGACTTATAGGTACCCTAATATACTTTAAAATATTAGGTGGCGACTCTTTTTTTTCAACTTTAGAATAACCATTAGTTGTATTGTGTTTTGGCTAGTGCAAAATAGGGTGCAACAGTAGGTCTAGGCCAATTCTCAAAAGCTACTATCTTCTGAGGATCAATCTTAATTTCTTCGTCGGAGACAATATGAACCAAGAAAGTGATGGCCTCGAGCCAAAACTCACATTTCAAAAACTTTGCATACAACTTGTGATGATAAAGAGTTTGCAAAACCGCCCTGTGATGATGAACACGGTCCTCTCGACTTTGCAAATACACAAGTATGTCGGTAATGAACAATACCACCAAAGAGTCGAGGAAAGGCTTGAAGAATCGATTCATAAGATCAATGAAAGCTGCAGAGCATTCATTAGCCCAAAAAATATCACTAGAAATTCTAAGTGTCCATACCAGATCTGTAAAGCTATTTTTGGAATATCCTTCTCCCTTATCTTCAATTGGTGATACCTCGACCTTAAATCAATGTTGGAGAAGTAATTATCACCCTGTAGTTGAACAAATAGGTCATTTATCCTTAACAGTGGGTACTTATTCTTGATGGTGACCTTGTTGAGCTACCGATAGTCAATTCACATCTTCAATGACCCATATTTCTTCCTTACAAAAAGAACTGGTGTGCGTCAATGTTTGAGAAGTAATTAGCACCTTGCAACTAATCAAACAGGCCATCTATCCTTAGCAGTGGGTACTTAAATCTTGATGGTGACCTTGTTGAGCTACCGATAGTCGATGCACATCCTCAATGACCCATATTTCTTCCTTACAAAGAACCGGTGCGCCCCAAGGCAACACACTCGATCAGATTAAACCCTTCTCTAGCAAGTCTTTTGTCTGCTTCTTCAATTCCTTCAATTCTGTCGAAGCCATTCTATAGGCTGAAATTGATATAGGTTGTGTGCCCAGTAATACATCGATCCCGAAATCAATATCCATGTCTGGCAGGACTACATGAAGATCATCCGGAAAAAACTTTGGAAACTCATTCATAACCGGCATGGACTGAAGTATCGGTGCCTCGGTGTCGTTGTTAGTGACTCAGAAAAAATTGTAAATACACCCCTTGCTGATCATCTTCCCTTCCTTAAGGTAAGAAATAAATCTAACCTTCGGTACAACATAATCAAGCGACAAAACACGAGTAAAGCCAGTCCATCCCCGTTATCATATCAAAATCCACCATCACTAATTCAATGAGGTCAACTATGGTGCCTCGGCTATGCATTATGACTATACGATCCCTATAAATCCATGTGGCTGCAATAGACTCACCAATTGGAGTAAATACGGAGAATGGATCACGAAGCTATTCTGATTCTATCCTGAATCCCATAGCAACATAAGGAGTGACATACGATGATGTAGAATCGGGATCTATAAGAGCATACGCATCATGAGATTGAATAATCAATATAACTATGATAACATCTAGAGATGCTCTGAACTCTGGGGGCCCATCGTGGCATGGAATCTACTGGGTCCTCCCGAACCCTATGCACTCCCCTCGCTACACCACGCCCTGCGGGTTCTGGAGTATCCCGAGCTGGAGGAGGAGCTGCAGAAGTAGTAGCTGCTGAATTGGCCGGCTGCACCATACCTCTACTAGTATTTTGATGGGACGAAGAGCAGTGTCTCTGAATATGGCACCTAAGACCACACACATAGCACACAAGAAGGCACATGCGGCAGACTCCCCAGTGCATCTTCCACACCTAGGACATCAAGGCCTATACTATGGCTGGAATCTCCCACCTGACTAAACCTGCTGATAGGGTCCCTTGTTGACCTAGCTAGGCCTTAAATGACCCCACTATTATTGACTGAGTCCTGATGGTAGGGCACTAGTTGAAAACTGAGCAACTAACTGCGACTGTCCAGATAACCCTCTCCTGAACATTGCCTTTCTACCACAACCACCACTGAATAAACCACCAAAGTTTCCCGCGGATCGGGTCTTCTTGTTTCAATCTCGATCCATCCTTCTTTTCAGCTTTTGGATCTCTGTGGCTTCAGCAAATGCTACCATCTTCTTATATTTCATATTAGAATTCAAGACGGTTGTAGCAGCCTCGTTGATAACCAAAGGGTTAAGGTCTTGCACAAACAGGCGCACCCTAGACTCTATATTGGGCAACATGAAGAGAGCATACTTTAAAAGATCTGCAAATTTCAGATAGTAGTCCCACACACTCATATTACCTTGCTTCAAATTCTCAAACTCAGCGACAAGGGCTGCCCTAGTCTCAGCAGGCATAAAATGATCCATAAAAGCATCTGCAAACTCGTTTCCTTCCTCACGAGACTCTTCTCACAATTCATACCATGTAGACTATACTTCTTTCAGGAGATAGGAGGCAAATTTCACTGCTTCTATCTTAGTGGCATGCATAACACGGAGAGGCTTGTGTATCTCATCAATAAATTCCTGTGGGTCCTCCTTAGGCTTATAACCTGTGAACACCAAAGGATCCAACTAGAGAAATCTGTTAACCCTAGAACCAGTTGAATCCCCTTGGTGACTAGAAGATATAGCATTCAGTCTCTGAGCTTGGGAAGCCACTATTTTAGTCAACAATTGGATGTCTCCCCTAAGGTCCATCAGAAACACTAGGATCGGAGGTTGAAACTGGAGGTGGAACTGGAGTATCAAATGAAGGAGGAATTTGTACATTCCTAGCCGTTAGGAGTAGTAGAAGTAGGAGGGGTTATAGTTGAGGGATTATCTTCACCCCTTGAGTGCTTTCCCACAACATCACTTCATTAACTGCCACTCTTGGGGTGGCATTGGCTCTTTCTCCACTCTTCGCCATTTTCCTAGGCGCCATTTACTGAAACTTAGGACAACGCACGAGTTAAAAGGTATAGTCTTATAATCAAGCTCTATCGCATGATCTAGAATATCAAAGAAGGGTGACATTCCTAAATGCCTATGTAGCTTCCTAATTCTAATCAGAAAGACTCCACTAGACACGGCTCTAAGACGTCCTAGGACATTTTAAAACCTTAGGCTCTGATACCAAGCTTGTCACGCCTCGACCTAGGGGAGTGGGACTAGCGCTCAACCGAGATTCCCTAGTCAAGAAAGTCTACTTGGTGCCTACTATCCAACTTTGCCCTGAATTACTCAATAATGCATAACAAGAGATAGTCAATCAAGAGGATAAAATGTACAATGCCGATTTTTTATTAATTATGATGTTTTGTTGATATATGGCAAAATAGTACAATTTCATAGTTTATGATAAAGTCAACTAATAAGAACAAAACTTATATTTTTTCCCTATTCAAAACACGACCTACAGCTGTAACGAACCAACCGGTCATTTTGAGCATTTGCATTCTGTTCAATTGTTTCAAGTCTTTAGTAGCTTTATATGATGTATTATGACTTGTGTGTATTGTCGATTTTGGTTTTCGGGAGATTCAAAATTTGTTTGGAAGAATGATTTTCATGTTTGAAGCCATAAGTTGGATGAGTTGACCAAGTTTGACATTTGTGAATTTGACCCCGGATCGGAGTTTTGATGGTTGCGTTACATCCGGATAGTGATTTTGGACTTGGGGGTATGCCCGGATTTGCATTTGGTTGTTTCTAGGAGGTTTCAACACTAATTGGCAAAGTTAAAAATTTGAAGATTTGGAATATTCATAAGTTTGAACTAGTGGACTTTGATGATACCGGGTTCGATTGTTGTTCCGAGAGTTGCAATAGGTTCGTTATGTCATTTGGAACATGTATGCAAAATTTGGTTTAATTCCGGATTAGTTAGGCTTGAATCGGACTCTTGGTTCAAAGTTTGAAGTTTACGAACTTAAGAGATTGATCTTGATCGACGATTCGTGGTTTTGATGTTGTTATGTGTTATTTGAGGCCTCAAATAGGCCCGTGTTATGTTTTGGGACTTGTTGGTATGTTCGGACGGGGTTCCGAGGGGCTCAAGTAAGTACCATTTTTAGGCAATTTTTAGTGGCTGACTTTTGGCTACAGGGTTGTACATCACGATCGTAGAGAATTAGACTCGATCGCAATAAGTAAAATAGAAAAAAGGGACCTATGAATCACGTATGCGGAAGGTTCTTTGCAATTGCGAAGAAGAAATTCTATTGTCACTGAGTTTACGTCGGAAGCTTGCAATCTATAAGAAATTTGGAGATGATCCAAAAATGAAAATTGTAGTTTAGTTTTCAGAAAGTCAAACCATTGGTCATTTGGACTTATGTACAAAAAGTTATGGTTGATACACTATAGGTTGTCTGAGAAGAGTTTGGAAGGGTAATGGAAATTTGTTCATCGCAATCACGGGAAAATAACCGCGATCGCGAAGGATTAAATTTGTGCTGGAAAATATCTGAATCGCGATCGCGGGGTTGGTTACCACGATCACAAAGGGTACCTCTGGAGCTGTGTTTAAAGTATTCTATTTTAAAGGTCTTGGTCATTTATCATATTTTGAGCTATGGAGCTAGGATTTGGGAGATTTTCATCACATGGTTCGGGTTAAGTGTTTTTTACTCGGTTTTGATTATATTCATGAATCTATCTTTGATTTTGGCATTTGGATTATGAATTTTAAAGAGAAATTGGTTAAAGTGAATTTTCGAGTTTTGAACATCGATTCATAGTCGGATTTAAGTGAAATTAGTATGGTTAGACTCGTAATTGAATGTGTCGTTGGATCTTGTGAGTTTTATTGCGTTTCGAGATGCGGGCTCAGGTTTGACGTTTTGGTTGACTTTGAGTAAATGTGTAAATATTCGGCATTTATCATTTGAAATTGTTTTCTTATGCATTATTTAATTTTTTGAGTTGATTTTGACTAATTATGAGCAGTTTAGAGGTTGATACGTGTGGGATGGCGTTTCTAGAGTGTTGTTTGGCTTGCTCGATATTTAACCCTGGGAACTATGTTATAAGAGATGAATTAAGGTGGCGCACATGCTAGGTGACGAGTGTGTGGGCGTGCACCAGTGAAATAATGATTTTTGTTGACTATTAGACTGTGACCAGACTTGTTTGCTGTTATCTTGTTACATTCATGTTTTCCCTACTTGTTTGAGTATATGAGCTATGAATCATGTTAGAAATCATGTTTAGGATATGTGCTTATTCGGTTGAGGCCTAATAAGGCTATTTCTGTTGTTTTGAGTTATCTGATCTATAATTATATACTCAATCATGATTCTTCATTCGCATATTATATCTCAGTCGCTCTTCATCATTCATTGTTACATCACATGTTATCATTGTTTGGGCTAAGTGGTATGAGATTGTGAGCCCTTGAGACTTGAGAGATTGATGACTGAGGTAGACCCGAGAGCCGTGTTGTGAGTGTTATTGTGGAGCGGGTTGCACGTTGCAGCAACAATTATTAGCTAGTTTAATATATGGGATTGGGCGGCATGCCGCAGCATGCCTATAGGCTTTATATTAGCGCTTAGGCAGGATCCGCCCGTCCGGAGTCTGACATACCAAGCAGTGAATGCAGGAACAATGATATATATACATGTGCTTTGGTGAGGGACTTATGAGCCAGGCACCTGTACACTGCTGAGTGATTGCGTGTGTGTGTGATGAAGTGGGCAAGTGAGACAGACAACTTGAGTTGAGGGTGAGAGTACCTGGAATATCACTGTGAAATCATTCCTTTGACATGCATATTTGGCATATAGGCATGGAGATGCATTTTTTCTCAAGCTATACCGTATTGTAACATTTATGATTGACATGTAAATTTGACATGTAGGCATTGAGATGTATATTCCTCATGCTAGACGGTATATAATAATTGATTTGATATGCATATTGACATTTAGGTAAAAAGATGTACTTCATCGTGCTATCTGACAATGAAATATCTTATCTATTGTTGAAAGTTCGGGAAAAAATCACAGTTTTTTGATAGAAAGAGAGAGTCTGGCAACTTAAACAAATAAGAGGCGACACCACAGAGCTTCGTCGTCAGAGCCGACGACGGCCGGCGAGGCTCCGACGGGCTGGCCACCCCTCCGTTCACAACATACACTTCAGACAACACAACATACCCGTTGCAGAGAAGCGAGGCCCAACTGGCGATTGAGAGACATCACCGTCTCTTTCACCTAAAGCTTGTATTCCGACGTTAATGGCATCGCCAGCCGGAGAAATCCCGGCTGGCCACCCCCCACAAACCAATACCCTAGTTGCAAACTCCTCGACGCCCTCATCTCAACCTCTAGATTTTGCTAAAATCCTTAAACCTACCACCTTAAACAGCGCACCCAACACAATCCCTAACCAGACGGCTGAATCAATCACTTTCCGGTGAGCCACCTTCATGTATGGACAGCCGATTGTTAAATTTACTAAGACGGAGGTTAATCGCATGAATATCATTGAAGGCCTGCAGTATGCTGTTCTGGGGAAATTCTCCTATGGCTGGCCGGACATTCAGGAATTGAGGAGAATAATCCCTATACAGTGTGGAATAAAAGGCGAGTGCAACATCGGAATTTTCAGAGATAAGCTAGTGCTCATCCGCCTAACCCTATGGGAGGATTTCATCAAAATTACCTCCAAAAGCACTTACTATCTAAAAGCTAAAGACGGGTATGAGTATCAGATGAGACAGCAAATCTATGATACAAAATTCAAGCTGGGTGAAGAAACTCCAATGGCAATGGCGTGGATCTCTTTTCCACATCTGTTGCCAACTTACTTTGTGAAGGAATGCTTATTCTCATTGGCTTCAGCTGTAGGAAAACCAGTACATCTTGATTTAGCTACAATAAATAAGACGAGGCCTAGTTGTGCGAGGGTCAAGGTACTGGTAAACCTATTGGCAGACTTGCCCAAAAAAGTCAGAATGGATATTGAGAATGAAGCAACAGGTGAGGTCAGAACAGAATGGATCAAAATACAATATGACTACCTTCCCAAATACTGTAAGGAATGCAAGCTACAAGGGCACGACATGATTGAATGTTGGAAGTTACATCCCGAAACAATTGACACAGCAACGATCGCACAGCAAAAAGCTACAGAGAGAAGGAATGCAAAGGGCAAAGCAGTAGAAATAGAAATTCAGCAAAGGCAGGAAGCAGCACCAATAAAGATATTATCAAGTGGCAAAGTTGTAGGCAATTCAGGCCCTCAATGGAAAGAGACCAAAGATAATCGAATTCAGTGCAAAGCAAAATCCAGACCTGGTCTGCAAAAACCAACAGATAAGGAAGTTTCACAGCAAGTTCGAGTGGCAAATTCTTTTGATGCACTGTATCTTGATAATATGGACAATGCCAGAAATGAAGAAGAACAAATGAATTCAATAGTTCCAGCTCTACCCAAAACAGATATGTTGAATGCAAAGGATAGCAGAAAGGAAACCATGACAGAAGGAATGCAGGAATCAGCAGCAAGACAAATAATTCTGATAGCAAGCCCAGAACAAGTTACAACAAATGCATCTTTGGAAGGAAAACATGTGTGTTTGGATAGTACCAATAGCAAAGGAAACCAGATCATTGCAGTAGAGGGAACTACTGCACAAGCAGACAAGCAATCAACTTTGAAAACACTAACAGAACCATCGCGGAACAATACAAGGCAATCAAAAGCAAGCAATGGTCAGGAAAGAAATAAAACACAAACACCAGCACATTTGGAAACAACTGAAGAAGCAGAAACAATCACAAGCATAACACAGGAAGGACCAAAGGAAACCACCTCACATTGGGTGCAGAACAGTTTCTACGCGAGCAACAGCAACACCAAACATCCCCCCATCACACACCATCAAACCACAAACCTAAACAGCAACAACAAACCCCCCTCCACCAGCAACATACCTGAAATTCAAATACCAGCAAAAGCCAATGAAAACAATCAGCTTAAAGATGAAGGAACCAGCAACACCAAACCCTCCTCCAGCACAAACCAACACTACACAAACAAAAATAACAACACCAAACCCCCCTCCAGCAAGAATCCTTCAGAATTACAAAAACCAGCAGAAGAAGATGCAAGTAAACAGCTAAGTCAAATTCCTGGGAAGCTATGGGCAGACCAATCAGAGGAAGGTTCGGAGGATGGAGAGTTACCATAAGGATTGCACAGTGAGTTTGAAGACACAACTGGAACATGTGAAGATGAACCTCAAAACAATAATGGACTGACTTTGCTAAGGATCACTCATAATGATCAACCAGCTCGCACAACACAACAAGGAATAGAAATAACATCAAAAAGAGCCCTTGCCGACTATGACCCAATCACCAGGAGAGATATAATAAGAGAGCAGCTGCAAGCAATCATCAGACCCAAGAACTTGACAATACCAGCAGCAGACAGAATCTCAGGTGGCAAGCAACACATGGACAAAGACATGGATGAAGAGGATCTCTCTCAAAACATCAACAACATAGCCAAGCAGAGTGATCTTTCACCAACTCAGCTAGACCAGCTGAAATCAGCAATGCACCCTCAAAGAAAGCAGAACAAAGGCAATAGTAGCTCTTCAAAAGTTCAAGCAAGAAGAGCACTGATTCTTTCCTCCAAAAATCAATGAATGCTCTAATTTGGAATATCCGATCAGTCAATACAATGCAAGCTTTTGAAAGACTGATCAGTATGCACAACAAACACCGTTTTGAATTCATTGGTATCATGGAGCCTAAGCAACAATTAAGGAAGATTGAGCAATACAAAAGAAGAATAGGCCTCGCACATGCTGTAGCCAATACCTCAAATAAGATTTGGGCTTTCATCGATGATGCGTATGAAATCAACACTTTGTCAGACACAGCACAACAGCTCACACTAAAGCTACTGCACACAGTCACAAAGATAGAATTCATACTCACTTTGGTCTATGCCAAATGTACAGCAACAGAGAGAATTGAGCTATGGGACACATTGTATGATCTAGCCCAAAACACAAGCATAGCATGGCTAGTGGGAGGCGATTTCAATGTAATCAGAGATCAAGAAGAAAAATTTGGTGGACTCCCTGTTCCTTTCAACGAAGTGGATGATTTCAATCACTGCATTAACATCTGCTCCCTAACAGAATTGGCTTTCAAAGGCAGCATCTACACCTGGTGGAATGGGAGGGCAGATGAGGACTGCATCTTTAAAAGATTAGACAGATGTTTGATTAATCACAGTCTACAGCAACTCTTCCCTACAATTGAGCTCACGCATTTGTCCAAAATTGGCTCGGACCACAGTCCACTGCTCCTGCAAATGAAGAAGGAAGCAAAAATAATCAAAAAGCCGATCAGATTCCTTAACTTCTGGACCAACAATGAAACATTTCAAACAGTAGTTAAAGAAAACTGGCAAGCAGATTTTGAAGGAGATCCTTTTATAATCTTCAATCACAAAATCAAAAGGCTAAAAAGAGCGTTAACAGTCTGGAGCAAAGCAACATATGGTGATATCTTCCAAAACATAACAAACATGGAAGAAGTGGTACTTGTGCATGAAAAGCAATTTGAAGAAAATCCAAATGCTCAGAACAGGGAAAGATTGCAAAAGGTTCAAGCACAAATGATCAAGTATCTAGCCATTGAAGAACAATTCTGGAAGCAAAAGGCAAGAATGGCATGGTTCAAAGATGGAGACAGAAATACTAAGTTCTTTCATGCTTTGGTCAATGGCAGAAGAAAGAGGCTACGTTTAAATAGGATACAAAGCAGAGCAGGCAACTGGATTGAGGAGGAAGATCATATAATAGAAGAAGCCATACTTTTCTATAAGGATCAGTTCACGGAAAACTCCCCTCCGACTGACTTCACAATCTTAGAACACATCCAGCAGGCCATGGATCAACAGCAAAATGAGGAATTGATCAAAATCCCAACAAGAGAGGAAACCAGGAAAGCTGTGTTCAGTCTGAAACGAGACAGTGCAGGAGGCCCAGACGGCTTCACAGGGCTGTTTTACCAAACATGCTGGGATATCATTAGAGACGACATTCAAAATATGGTTGCTGCATTTTTTACTGGAAGAAAGCTGCCAAAGAGTATAACGCACACAAACTTGGTGTTAATACCAAAGAAGAAAGTCACAGAAACTTTCTCTGATCTACGGCCCATAAGCCTCAGCAACTTTGTCAACAAGATATTCTCCAAGATACTACATGAAAGACTACTTGTCATACTACCAACACTAATCTCACAAGAACAAGCTGGATTTGTCAAAGGCAGAACCATAACTGAAAATGTCCTACTTGCACAAGAAATCATCGCTGAGATAGGACAAAGAACAAAAGCAGGGCCAAATGTAGTAATCAAGCTGGATATGACAAAAGCCTTTGATAGACTATCCTGGTTATTCATGACCAAAGTTCTGAAGAAAATGGGCTTCAATGAAATCTTCATTAGAATGATCATTGATATTATGGGCAATAACTGGTACTCAATTCTAATCAACGGTCAACCACATGGCTTTTTCAAGTCGACAAGGGGAATTAAACAGGGGAACCCTCTCTCCCCAGCACTCTTCATCATTGCAGCAGAAGCTCTCTCAAAAGGCCTAAACTCACTGCATCATAATCCATTTTTCAGAGGATTTGGAATGCCCAGAAATAGCCCAAGAATCAATCACCTGGCATATGCAGACGACATGATCATCTTTGCATCCTCAGATTCCACTTCCCTGACGCTGATAATGGAGGTTCTAAATGCATATGAGATAGCCACAGGACAGCTAATCAACAAAAGCAAATCTGCTACCGTTCTCCATCATACTGCCAACACAGCAACAATAACAAGAGTGGAGAGAATCACAGGAATTGTAAAACAAGAATTCCCATTCACTTACTTGGGATGTCCCATGTTTTACTCCAGGAAAAGGATCGCATACTACCAAGACATAGTAAACAAAGTGCAAGACAGATTCCAATCCTGGAAGGGCAAGCTTCTTTCAATTGGAGGAAGAGCTACCTTAATCAAACATGTCCTACAAAGTCTGCCAATCCATCTTCTTTCGGCAGTAAACCCCCCAAAACAGGTGATCAACAATTTACACAAGCTTTTTGCGCAGTTCTTCTGGAGAAACACAGTTGGAGAAAAGACCAGACACTGGTCGTCATGGAATAATCTTTACCTTCCTTACGAAGAAGGAGGAGCTGGCTTCAGGTCTTTACATGACATGTCCAAAGCACTATGGTGGAACTTCAGAACAAAACCAACCCTGTGGAGTGCATTTATGTGCCAGAAATACTGTAAAAGAAACAATGCTGTAATAGTTCCCTGGACAAGAGGATCACAAACATGGAAGAAAATGCTAGAATGCAGAGAACTCATAGAACATCAAGTTGCCTGGCAAATCAAGATGGGATCATCACTGTTCTGGTATGACAACTGGAATGAGTTGGGAGCACTTTATCACATAGTACCACCAAATTTTCCAATTGATGAATCCATTCAAAATGTAAATAATGTCACACAAAATGAAGAATGGAATATACAGCAGTTGTCAGAAACTTTGCCACAAGAGCTTGTTGACCACATAACTACTACAGTAAGGGCACCAAAACTGGAACAGCCACTGGACACCCCATTCTGGATGCCACAAAGCCAAGGACAATTCACAGTCACAACAGCCTGGGAATACCTCAGAAGAAGAGAAAATGCAAAGGAAGTATACAGGTTGATTTGGGTCAAAGGACTCCCCTTCAAAATTGCTTTCTTTATGTGGAGAATATGGAAAGCCAAACTACCACTAGATGGTATGCTGAAAAGATGGGGATATCAGTTCCCCTCAAAATGCTGGTGCTGCACTGAACCAAAAGAGGAAACCATTTCACACCTCTTCTTCACCTCCAACACTGCCAGCATGGTTTGGAAATACTTCTTACAGAGAGCAGGAATAGCAACAGATGGGCTGACACTTCAGCAAGCAATAATAAAATGCTGGACAACACAAGCAATCAACAGAATCAAAGCAGTAATGCAAGCACTACCTTCTTGCATAATTTGGGAACTCTGGAAAAGAAGAAACAGCTGTAAACATGGGGAACCAATCACAATTGGTAGAGTCATCTACCAAATCTCCACTACACTGCAAGCTCTAGTCAATACTAGAAAACCTGACATAAAGGCTCCTCATAAATGGAGTGATCTACTTCATCTGCTACAAAATCACACCCCTAAGATAACATACAGCAAGGTGCTATGGGAGTTCCCAATGCCTGGATGGATAAAGGTCAACACAGATGGAACATCAAAAGGAAATCCAGGAAGAAGCTCCATTGGATACTGTCTGAGAAATGAAGCAGGGGACCTTATATATGCAATGGGCACAAAGATTCCAGAAGGAACAAACATAGAAGCAGAAGCAACAGCCATCAAGGAAGCTCTGAGATACTGCTTGACTCGGGGTTACGAACAAATCTGGCTACAGACAGATTCCATGTTAATGAATAACATAATAAACGGCAAGTGGAAACCCCCATGGTGCATAATGGATCAAATAGAGGAAATCTTTCACTTTAGCCAAGCCCTCACTTTGATCACCTCACACATATACAGGGAAGGAAACAAATTGGCAGATTACATAGCAAATCTGGCACTGGATGAAGAAAGACTTGAATATCTTCATTTCAATCAGCTAGATAGGGGAGCAAAGAAAATCTTAAATGATGATAAGTCACAACGCCCCTACCTAAGAGTTAAAATAGCAAATGATCAGAAATAAAGAAAATGAAGGACAGAAGGATATGAGAGACCCCAACAATAGACTTCACATATTTCACTCACATTATACTGATGAATTGTCTTTTGTTAATCCAGGATGGTGCAAGATGCAACAAGCAAAGGATGAAAGCAACAGGATATGGTTTTCTATGGAAATCATAATCAGCAGAAGTTCCAAAAACAGAGGACAGCTTTTAAAAGATCAATCACCAACACTGAGAACCTTACTAGCCAGCAAACCTGTTTCTGAAGCAAAAATAGAAACAGCAGAACACGTAAAAGGAAATGAAACAGCCTACAAAAATTTCAGTAGCTACACCAGCAAGAAAAGGAACATCAGGGAACAAAAATGGAGCAAAGGCAACAGAAAGCACATCTTAAGGAAAGCTGGACTAGGACCTCAAGGAAATGTGCAACTAAATTGGATAAAAAAAACAGCAAGTGTTGAGTACATGTGTCGAGGAAAATACTTCAACAGCCAACATGAACATGCTGCCCAGGAACTCCAGTTTTCATGCTACTGCTCGACCTTAATGTGCAACAAAATTGGATCAAAAAACAGCAAGTGTCGAGTACATGTGTCGAGGAAAAGACTTCAACAACCAACATGAACATGCTGCCCAGGAACTCCAGTCTCATGCCACTGCTCGATCTTATGCCAGTCGAAAGGACACCTCTACTCACCCTCATGCCACACAACTGGACAAAGCTGATCACTGCCAGCTTCATGCCAATGGATGACCATTTAAGAGACAATGCTGCCGATCTACAGAAAACACATCAAACCTTCCAGAGGAGCAATAAAATACAAAAAAAGACAAAACTGGACTCTAACTCTGTTTTCATCTCTGCAGGTAATAAGAGCATATCTATATCCTACTCTTTGACGAACTTCCAGCTGGTGGTATTAGTACAAGTTACTCATTCCACTGGAAGGGAGGAAAAG
The DNA here is from genome assembly GCA_002018475.1 of Nicotiana obtusifolia. Lineage (NCBI taxonomy): Eukaryota > Viridiplantae > Streptophyta > Magnoliopsida > Solanales > Solanaceae > Nicotiana > Nicotiana obtusifolia. The sequence continues at coordinate 34,161 of MCJB01049612.1, forward strand.
ATAGGAACACGCACAGACTCAAGGACAAGATACAGAAGGAAGAAACCAAAGAAATGTACTACAGATTCTACTCGAGGACACCTTTCTCATGAATACAAACTTGCAAAGAAAGTTAAAACAAACTGCAAAGAAGAAGAAGATCAATCCCAACCACACACTAGCACAATTCTGATTTCACATACACATATTCTTCAGATTGAGAAGAATACCTATGCGATTCTAGAGCACTATTCAGTGGTATTAGCATGCTACCATGCTCAATCTGGAGGTGTGATAGACATGTATAGGCAGTCTTTTCAGACAATGGAACACAATGGCAACAGGGGAAACTCAACAAAATCATCACAAAGGAGGCTAAGACAAACCACAGGAAGCATCAGTAAAGAAAGCAGCAACCACACCTTCAACAACTCAACAACATCAACATTAGCACAAAAGGCAGAAGACAAGCAGTTTTCACACTCAAGAAGCAGTAGCAGCAGAGACACTCTTAAGCAAAAGACAAGCAGCAGATGCAGCAATATCAACTCCCTCACAGACATGGCAAAACCTCATATACCCAGCAACACCAATCAGCAGAGGCAGCAACATCGAAGTAAAACAACAATGAACCAATCCTTCTCCTTCAACACCATCCTCAGCATCAATGCCAAGATGAAATGCAACAACATCAGTAAAGGCAAAGGCAAGACAGAGAATAACACAAACAGCACAGCACCAAATTGTTCACATAGGAGTAGGTCACTAATGCAATTGCATTGTGTGATATCAGCACTTTTGATGCACATCCTAATGCAATTGCATCAATTACCTCCTACCTATAAAATCAGCAACTTTCACAACACAGTCAAAGGCATGATTCACAAACAGCAAAGTAACTTTCAAATGAAGCAACCCTGTTCAGCAGCAGAGCATCTCTCTCATGTAATCTTGGACAAAAGAGACAGCAACAAATTCCAGATAAAGTAGGAATCCAGCAGTTGCACCACCAGCACATCAAGTCAACTAAGAGTAGAAACACACATGGATAGAATGGGCGACCTTGATGTATTTCAGTGTTATTTTGTACAGATGTTTATCTATCATATATATAGGATAGATATACATTACTTTAATCTAGGTCGGATTCAACTTGTACCTAATGGACACCTTTTGTATTTTTGTAATTATGAAACAAGGTACATTTGTTTTTTTTGGGAGGTAAGGTTCATGTCCCCCTCCCCTCTTGTAAATCTTATCTAATTAACATCAATAAAGTTACTTTCTAACCAAAAAAAAAAAAATTCCTTCTACAAACCGCCTGTAATATCCTGCTATCCCCAAGAAGCTACGGACTTCTGACGGCATAGTAGGCCTTGGCCAATTCTTAACCGCGTCGATCTTTTGAGTATCGATACTAATACCCTCATCAGATATCACATGGCCTAAGAATGCCACTGAGTTTAGCCAAAACTCACATTTGGCGAGCTTTGCATATAGCCTGTGGTCCCGAAGGGTCTGCAACACTATCCGGAAGTGACGCACATGCTCTGCCTCTGAGCGGGAATATACCAAGATATCATCGATGGATACACCCACGAACACATCAAGATAAGGCCTGAATACAGTGTTCATGAGGTCCATAAAAGCAGCCGGGGCATTTGTTAGCCCGAATGACATCACTAGAAATTCAAAATGCCCATATCTAGTTCGGAAGGCTGTTTTCAGAATGTCTCTCTCCTTGACCCTTAACTGAAAATACACCGAGCGCAGGTCAATCTTGGAGAAATATCTAGCTCCCTGGAGCTGGTCGAACAGGTCATCAATTGTTTGAAGTGGATACTTGTTCTTTATGGTGACCTTATTCAATTGACGATAATCGATACACATTCATAACGATCTGTCATTCTTTCGTACAAACAGGACTAGTGCACCCCAAGGTGAAGTGCTAGGCCTAATGAAGCCTTTATCCAACAAGTCCTTCAACTGTACTTTCAATTCCCGCAATTCTGCTGGGGCCATTCTACATGGACGAATAGAAATTGGATGGGTATCAGGCAACACCTCGATGCCAAACTCGATTTCTCTTTCAGGGGGAAGACCTGGAAGTTCATCTGGAAAGACATCCGGAAATTCATTGACTACCGAAATTTTTGGTAAGATAGGCGGCTCCGCCTTCGCGTCCATGACGCGGACAAGGTGATAGATGCAACCCTTAGAGATCATCTTTCTTGCCTTAAGGTAGGAAATAAACCTACCTTTCGGTGTAGAAACATTCCCCTTCCATTCAAGGACGGGTTCGCCAGGAAATTGGAATTTAACCACCTTTGTATGACAATCGACACTGGCATAACACGATGCCAACCAGTCCATCCCCATTATCACATCAAAATCAATCATTTCTAACTCAATTAAATCTGCCGAGGTGGGACGATTACAGATCGTCACAGTGCAACCTCTATATACCTTCCTGGCAATTACGGAATCTCCTATTGGAGTGGATACCACAAAGGGATTGCTTAATAATCCGGGCGCAATATCAAATTTATCAGCCACAAGGGGCGTAACATAAGATAACGTGGACCCGGGATCAATCAATGCATACACATCATGGGGAAGCACTGATAATATACCTGTGACAACTTCCGGAGATGACTCAAGGTCCTGTCGGCTCGCTAGAGCATATATTCGGTTTTGAACACCGCTTGGGCCCGGCATTGCACCGCTGCCCCTGCCACGAACTGCTGGCTGTTGAGGATCCCGTACTGGAGGTCGAATAGATGAGGAAGAACAAGCAGCAGATCCAGTTTGGTGCGCCATGCCACCATCCGTTCTGTGAGGACAGTCTCGCATCATGTGGCCGGGCTGTCCACAATAATAACATCCATCCGAACTCCGACTGCAGGGTCCAAAATGGGCCCTGCTGCACTGCTCACAACGGGGCAGGGAGGATCTCATCTGACTGTTAGCCCTGTGATACGGCGAGCTTGATGCCTGCGAGCTCTGGAACTGTCGAGGGGCACTAGACCCAGGTGGTGCTGAGCTCCTCGAAAACTGGGGCCTCACACTACTTCTGGAATCACCAGAATACCCCGTAATTCTTGTCCTCCTATGCTGGGTCCTCTCCTGCTCCCTATCCGCCCTTTGTTGGCGTTTACAGTCCTCTATAATCTGGGCATAGGCCTGCATACGGGAGATATCCATGCCCTCTATCAAGGAGGCCGTGGTGCATTCATTTATTAAATGCGGCCCCAACCCGTTCATGAACAAGTGAACCCTGTCGCTCATTTCTGCCTCCATGTGGGGAGCATACCTTGCCAGAGAGTCAAACTGCATACTGTACTCTCGTACATTCATACTTCCCTGCTTGAGATTCAAGAACTTATCGGCCTTGGCTCGGCGTACCTCAACTGGCAAGTAGTGGCGTAGGAATGCCTCAGAGAATTCACTCCATACTAGTGGGGGAGCATTGGGACCCCTGGACCTCTCCCAACTATCATACCAGAACACTGCTAAATTCTGTAGTGGGTAAGAAGCCAATTCTACTGCCTCTGTGTCACTGACATGCATAACCCGCAGCGTGCGGTGTTTTTTATCAATGAAATCCTGCAGGTCTTCCTTAGGATCAGACCCGGTAAACACTGGGGGATCCAAATTGATGAAGTCACGGACCCTCGTACTGACCGGTCTCTCAGCAGCACCGGTATTCTGCCTCTGAGCCTGAGAAGCTAGTAGGCTGGTCAACAACTGCACCGCAGTCCTCAAGTCCTGTTTTGCAGCATTCGAAGAAGGGACTGGGGAAGCTGGGCGGCTTCTAATATCCTCTAGGGGAGGAGGAGTAGATGAGGTCTGAGAAGGCGTCTCACTTTGGCCTTCGATCATGTGGGGCACTTGAATGGTCCCCTCTCCGGCATTTATATCAAGCCGTCTACTATTGGTTTGCTTCCTACTCGAAGGCATCGCTGAAGGAAAACAAGGCAAGCATTAGAGATGAACACTTACGACTTAGCTCTAAGCACGATCTAGATTCAGAAAGAAGGTAACATTCCTAAATGTCAGGTAGCCTCCTGATTATAAAATGTGGCGCGCAACACACCCATAATCAAGACCCTACTAGACACGGCTCATAGACAATCCCTAGGACACGACCTGGCTCTGATACCACTCTCTGTCACGCCCCGCCCGGCGGGCCCGCGACACGGGCACCGGACCCTGCTTACAGAGTGCCGGCGAACCCTTCATTTCAGCTATCTTGTTATTTCAAACAAAAAGATCATTTAATTGGACCTCTCATTGGAGTCACGCTTCGTACACATACATATATACACACATCCATGGAAACGTGTCACTGTGTTTAGGCATAAGATTTACAAAACATAGATACACCTTGACACCTATTTATACATAGCCAATCACTGTCTATACACCACTGGAATTGTCTATTGAACCTCTATTAGAACAGACATTATACATCCTAAGTCGGAACAGGGCCCCGACGTGCCCAAAACATCTATACAAAATGCATACCCAATTATAGCAAGTCCGAAAGCTGAATCTTGCTATGTCTGCTGAACCGGTGACCTACTGCGGTGGGGGAGCTCCGTGTGCCAACCTATTAGGACCTGTAGCACGATATGCAGCGTCCATAAAATAAAGGACATCAGTATGGAAAATGTACTGAGTATGTAAGACATGAAACACAATGTAAGAGCAGTAATATAAGCATCAGGATAGAAACATGTAACTCGTAGGAACGGAATTACCTCTGAGGGCAGCTACCATGACACGTAGTAATATTTATGTCTAATTACATGCTTTCATTTCGTCGTTGTTATGTTTCCTATTTCCATCATTACAGCATTATACTATTACCTTTGCGAGTTGGCCATTTTCAAATACATTCACATTACCGGGTGCATTACGTAATCGTTACCTTAACCCACTATCTGCGCCACTGTGGGTTTGTCATTTTCATATACATTTAATGTTACCGAAATCGTTTACATAACAGTTACCTCATACAATCACACACATGCCTCCATGGGCTCATAATCATACCCGGCCATTTCTAGGCTCGGTCACAACTACCCGGCCATTATTAGGCTCGGTCATAACTACCCGGCCATTACTAGGCTCGGTCATAACTACCTGGCCATTACTAGGCTCGGTCATAACCCAACTAATCAGTGGTTGCACAATAGGTGCCGTACCCGACCGACTATAGC
>MCJB01049613.1:0-39361 GCA_002018475.1 Nicotiana obtusifolia
GCTTGTGCGCAATGGTACATAGGAGTTGGTCCCTCCTGATGGTATTCAGAACTTAGTTGGCTGCAAGTGGGTTTACCGGACTAAGTATCTTTCTGATGGCAGTGTTGATCGGTATAAGTCTAGGTTAGTTGCCAAGGGCTTTCATCAGCGCCCTGGTATTGACTATCGGGAGACTTTTAGTCCGGTTGTTAAGTCAGCCACCATTCGCTTGGTTCTTACCTTGGCAGTCTCTCGAGGCTGGTCTCTCAGGGAGTTGGATGTCAACAATGCATTTCTACAGGGTCGTCTTTATGAGGATGTGTACATGGCTCAGCCTCAGGAATTTGTTGACACTGATCATCCGCACTATGTGTGTAAGCTGCATAAGGCTATCTATGGCCTTAAGCAGGCTCCCAGGGCTTGGTATTCAGAGTTGAGACAGTTTTTGTTGGCACAGGGGTTTCGGAATTCCAGGGCTGATACCTCGTTGTTTCTCTTCGACCGGGCTGGTGTCTCTGTGTTTATGCTGGTTTATGTTGATGATATAGTGGTTACTGGGTCTGATCCGGGTACAGTTGATCGTTTTCTAGCTGAGTTGGCACGTCGTTTCTCTATCAAGGACCTTGGTACTCTGTCCTATTTTCTTGGAGTTGAGGTTCTACCGTACCGTGATGGTCTCCTACTATCTCAGCGGAAGTACATCCTTGATTTTCTGCATCGGACTCATATGGCTGATTCCAAGCCGGTACTTACTCCGCTAGCCACTGATCAGTCGTTGTCTCTCCTAGATGGCACAGCCATGGATAACCTGACTGAGTATCGGACTGTTATGGGTAGTCTGCAGTATTTGGCCCTCACTCGTCTTGACATTGCTTATGCCGTGAACAAGTTATCTCAGTTCATGCATAAGCCGACTACTGCTCATTGGGCCGCGGCGAAACGCCTGCTCCGTTACCTTTGTGGTACTATTGACCTTGGTTTACTTCTTCGTCGTGTTTCTCAGCCGTCCTTGTATGCCTTTTCTGATTCTGATTGGTCCGGCAACAAGGATGATTATACCTCCACGAGTGCATATGTGGTATATTTTGGTGGCTCCCCCATCTCTTGGGCCTCTCGGAAGCAGCGCACTATTGCTCGCTCTTCTACCGAGGCCGAGTACCGATCTGTTGCCTCCATTGCTGCAGAGCTCCGCTGGTTGTGTTCTCTGTTGACTGAGCTTCGAGTGTTTCTCCCTGCTTGTCCTGTTATATACTGTGATAACATGTAATCCTGTTTTTCACTCTCGGATGAAGCATATTGCCCTGGATTTTCACTTTATTCGGGAACAGGTTCAGCGTGGTATTCTACGTGTGACTCATGTTTCTGCAGCTGATCAGTTGGCTGATGCTCTGACGAAGCCGCTCTCTCGTGCTCCGTTTTTGCTTCTTCGGTCCAAGCTTGGACTTACCTACCGCCGTCCAGCTTGAGGGGGCATATAGACTAGATGTCCACTTAAAGTAGAGTTCTTTATATTTTATGTTATGTACTTAGAGTAGAGTTCTTTATATTTTATGTTATCTCCCCTTTGTAATTATTATATAAACACATCTAGTGGAATGAAATTAATTGTTCTACCAAAAATAATCATTCTACACATTATTCAGTTTCTGGTTTTCCAGAAAACTTTTGGTTTGTTATTCAAAAACAAATTTAGTTTTCAAACCAAAAAATATAGCATTTGGTTATTGAAAAACTTTGCTTGAATCCAAACATCATTAAAGTGTTTAAATTCAAACATAAATGTACAAATGCTTAAAATCTTTGTTCTTTCATCTGGTGAGTGATATGCTTTATTTTGGATGTTCCTCCTTCCATAAATGCAGGACTTGTGAAATATGCAATTCGATTGCACACAATGTTGTTGGTCTAAATGAGATTGAGTTAGCATAGCAACAAATGAAGTATATGCTTTGGCTACAAATGCAGCCCCTGCACAAGTGTATCAGTGTGTTGAGAATCTCGAACTTGTTTGAATGGCCATCGATTTCTGAATTTCCTTCTAGCTTGTATGGTATTTGCCTTTGTCATCTCTTGGCTCTTCCACTTTAACATCCCCTCATAGTAAACAGTTCATTTGCCGTGCGTAAAGAGAGGCGCGTGCGGCCAATTGAAGGCCTGAGATACATATTCTTTTCAGACAAGCTTTGCAGTACACCTATTTACCTGCAAGGCAAGCAGGGAAAACCTCGACATGTCTCAAAAATGGGATTGCCGGTAGAGGTTGAGACATCTTCTCCACCAAGAAAACATGGACAAGTGTTCAATACTTCAAAGATAAGTCCCCGTTTTCGGAGATTTAGTTAGATATTTTCCTTTTAAAATATCATCTTTCATATGGAGGTTGATAAGTTCTAAATCCCGTTACATGATATGATATTCAGATATGGAATTATAATTGTTAAAATGTGTCTGTTGTGTGCAACCAAAGGACCAATATATGCAACATGTCCTGATTTATTAGATCCAATGTAACAGAATGTCACTCGTATATGTTTTACCGATAAATGGTGGGAATGTGAGCCTAAAATAAGCTGCTTCAGCCAGAGGATGATCCAAGACTTAAAGTTGACCTTAAGTAAATGTACACTAAGTAACTGGATTCATAATCAAATATTTATGGATATTTAGTAGGTTTTTTTATACATATATAGAGTATATGCAAAAGCTACTGGGTTCATGGGAACCCACATGTAATAAATTGGATCCGCTCCTGACTTCATCTGAACTTGAAGGTAAACCCCTCATAACAATTTCTACAATTAATAATTTCAGCATAATAATCCTTGCATTATTATTCACCTCATAACCAATCTCTATATTGTAATCCCAACATAACAAGTATGTGAACCAAAAGGACACCAAAATTAGATATATAATGATAAATACAGTTCTTAACTCACAAAGGAAGAAATATTTAAAACATGGAGCATTCTTCAAATGTTCATCTTAAGGCAGTGACTTCTATACATGTAGTATCTATAAAAGGTCTTAAATCTTATTACCTTTTAGACGCGAACTTTATGAAGCAAACCACTTTTAAAACTTATCACTAAACACGAAAACATTTCAACTAAGCACCCAAATAGTTAATTTCTAACAATATGTTTTCTATTTACACTAAAACAGTAAAACTTGGGATGTATTTTGAGACATGAAAAAAAGAGCAGACGCCGTAACTTTTATGCATGGAGTGAAGAGCAAAAATTTGGTACATGCTAGACAAAATGCAACACCGTAACTTTGACAAAAGAAAAGAAAGAATTATAATATACTTGAAATAAAAAGCCATTTCATCAATGGGCTGGCGGGTATGGGCCATTTTATGGGCTTGTTTGGTTTGATTTTTCTTCTTTTGGGGTTAAGAAATCTAAAAATATGTATTTTAAAAATAAAAGGTCTCTTTGAATAACAATTGGACTTTGCTAAGATGACCTAATTTGCATTTAAAAGAACCCTTTCTCTTTGATTAATTTCATTATGTTTCCATAATTATAATAATTTATAATAAAATGTATTACATCATAGAGTTATAGGAATTGATAATTGGTGTATATGTATGCATTTATATAGATAGAAAATAGAGAAATAAATTATAATTAGCAAATAATTATTTTATTAATAATAAAGATCCATTAGAATTGAATGATAAAATATTGGAGATTAATTAATAAAAATAATCACGATATAATTAAAACAAATTAATATGCTAAATTATATATTAAGACTGATAATTATATTTTCCTTTTTAAAAAAAAATCTTGAGGCTAGAAAAATATAACAAATATTTTGGATAAAAATATGTCAAAAATATTTAGTAAATTATTAAGAATTAGGAAGCATAAATGAAATTGATTGGGGAATAGGAGGGCCAAAATTGATCGTCAACAGTTGTCCCTCTTTGATCAAAGAAAAGATGACTTAGTGGCCAATTTTGTCCCGACTTGTAAATACGGATTAGGGTGTTGGAAGGATTATGAAAAGAAGTTTGATAGGATTATGGAGCGAAAGAAAATTTTGAAAAATTATGGCCGGACTCTGGTTTGTGGTCTACTTACCTCGGATTTCACGAGGATCAGGCCATATATAGTTCTAGACTGATGGTGCTATGGAGTAGGACCAAACGATTGATGCGGATCCTAAAATGATGTCCCAGTGTCAAATTATGGAAACACAGGATGTCAGACACTGGAGTCATGATTGAAAGAAAATGTTTCGAAATGAGGATTTTGATTAAGATTTTGGTAGTCAAGCCGAACAGAATCCGAAAGTAGACCTTTGACTTTTGCTGGCGAGTCTGGTTTCCTTTCTAGCAAACTGCCCCAGTTCGCTGCTTAGATAGAGTTCCACGTTGCGCTATATTTCCTGCTAAGCTCAATAGACTAGGTAAAATTGTTAGTAAACGAGATATAAAAATGCCATAAGTCATAAAAATAATTTCATTAAAATGACACTTCTAAGCCGTTAATTTATCATAAAACAAGCCAGGTATTTTAAAAAATAATGCTTTGATCATGACTTATGAAATGAGGCTTTGAGTCAATGCTTCATGTATAATGGTGCCTTTGAGCGATGACTTATGAAAATGAAGCATTCAACCGCATGATTGATAAAAATAAGGCATTTAAGCCAATGATTGATGAAAATGAGGCATTTAAGCCAAATGGTGATGCAATTGAGGCGTTTAAGCCAAATGACTGATGAGGCTTTTCGAGCCAAATAATTTAAGGTGATGAAAATATTTACGGTGCATTTGCAAAGGAATTGTGGTGCATTTAAAAGTAATGGTGCAGTGTATTAGAAAGCATTTGTGTTGTACATTTACAAGCAATGATATAGTGCTTTTGAAAGTATTTGTATGGTGCATTTGCGGTGCCTTTGAAAGCAATGGTGCAGGGCATTTGAAAGCATTTATGTTGTGTGTTTTGCAAGAAATGGTGCATTCGAAAGCAATGATGCAATGTATTTGAAAGTATTTGTGCGATGTATTAGAAAGCAATGGTGCAGTGCATTTGAAAGCCAATCTGCAATTTATTTTAATCCATGTGCGATGCAATTTGCATTTAAAAAGTTAGTGGCTGAAAAGTAATGACAATCAGTGTATTAAAAATATCTTATGAGGCTCCAAAATTATCATTATTAAAATCTCAAAATTGAATATTAAAGATCATCATCATTCAAGAGGTGTAGTTTTCTATAAAAATACTATAAAGAAATTCAAACCGCTCGACGAATGGTCTTGGTAATTATACTCTTTATTGATTTTTCTGATTCCGTTATCTTGAAAATCTGCACTCAAAGAAAAAATTTTGAGTTTTGGGGGGAGGTTGATTCGCGTTGACTTTGACGCCCTGGCCTTTGATAATCTTGCACTTCCAACTTTATTTGAACCTCCGCCAAATATTGAATCTTGGCGAACGAATAGTTAAGAAACTTTTGATGAAAAATTGATTTAATAAATAAAATATACATAAATTTATAATTTTATAAAAATAAAGTTGTTGGCGAACTCTGCACTGTGATATGCTTGTGAAACAAAGTGAACGTCCGCATCTGAAATCCTGTCATTCATCTTGCTTGACCATCCTTTGTCGATGACTGATGCCTTCTCAACCCAACGACTTCAAAACTGCCCGAGTTTCCAACTTGGGGGAAATATTTAATTTTATTATAATGAGACCGAACCCATAGGGCTACCTACGTATCCCCTCTTAAACGGGAATAATGTCAAACGTAGTTCATTTAAATTAAGAAGCATTACATAGAAAAGAAATAGGCTGCCAGATATGCCTCTAGATGTAGTATCTCTTGACTGCATCCACGTTGATGGGCTTGGGCCATACTTCACCATCCATTTTTGCTAGAATCAGCGCCCTTCTTGTCAATACTTGATGCGCCATGTACGGACCTTGCCAATTTGGTGCAAACTTTCCTTTAGCTTCATTTTGGTGCGGGAATATGCGCTTCAAAACCAATTGGCCCGGTTTGAACTATCGTGGTTTCACTTTCTTGTTAAAGGCTCTGGCCATCTTGTTTTGATAGAGTTGACCATGGCAAATTGCATTCACTTAGTTCATGGCAAATTGCATTCATTCTCTTCTCATCAATAAGCATTAGTTGTTCATACCGATTCTTCACCTATTCTGATTGCTCAACTCGACTTCCTGGATGACCCTCAAAGATGGTATTTCAACTTCCGGGGTAATACAACTTCAGTTCCATAGACCAGAAGATGAGGTGTTGCTCTAGTTGATGTTCTGACTGTAGTGCGATATCCAAGGAGAGCAAATGGTAGCTTCTCGTGCCAATGCATGTAGTTATCAATCATCTTCCGTAATATCTTCTTATGTTCTTGTTGGCTGCTTCGACGACTCCATTCATCTGAGCTCGGTAGGGAGTGGAATTTCGGTGAGTAATCTTGAACTTATCACATATTTCATGTATCAAGTCACTACTGAGATTAGCTTAATTATCTGTAATGATTGACTCAGAAATTCCAAACAGGCAAACGATGTTGTTTCCATCAAAATCTGCTAGCACCTTCTTTGTAACTGACTTGTAAGAAGAGGCTTCTACCCACTTTGTAAAATAATCAATAGCTACCAAGATAAATTTATGCCCATTCGATACGGTAGGCTCGATAGGGCCAATGACGTCCATGCCCCAAGCTGTAAATGGCCAAGGAGAACTCGTCACATTGAGTTCATTCGGTGGGACTCGAATCAAATTACAATGAATCTGACACTGATAAAAATTTTGTACAAACGAATTCTATCTATTTCCATGGTCATCCAAAAGTAACCCGCTCGCAGAATTTTCTGTGCCAATGTAAAACCATTCATGTAAGGCCCACATGTTCCTGCATGTATCTTTTCAATCAGCTTGGTTGCTTCTCTGGCATCTACACACCTCAACAGTCCTAAATCTGGGGTCCTCCTATATAGTTTCGCCGTTTAGGAAAAAGTGATTTGCTAGTCTCCTAAGCGTTCGCTTATGGGTACCGGTTGCTCCTTCAGGGTAATCCCTTGTCTTGAGATACCTCTTAATACCATAATACCATGGTTCTCCGTCTGGCTCTTCATCCACATGAAAACAATAAGCTTGTTGATCTTGCACATTCACCTTGATGGGGTCTATGTAGTTCTTATCTGGATGTTAAATCATGGAAGACAAAGTTGCCAAAGCATCTGCGAACTCATTTTGAACTCTTGGAACATGCTTGAAGTCCACCTTGATAAACTTCTTACACAACTCCTTCACACAATGTAAGTACGGTAGGATTTTTGTGTTTTTTGTATTCCATTCGCCTTGTACTTGATGAATCAGCAAGTCTGAATCACCTATAACCAATAACTCTTGGATGTTCATGTCAACGGCCATTCTAAGCCCAAGTATACAAGCCTCATATTCTTCCATGTTGTTGGTGCACGGAAACCAAAGTTTCGCTGAGATTGGATAATGTTGTCCAAATTCTGAAACTAGTACTGCTCCAACTCCGACTCCTTTGAAGTTTGCGGCTTCATCAAAGAACATTCTCCAACCAGAATATGCTTCTCCAGCAAACAATACTTCTTCATCCGGGAAGTACATCCTAAGTGGCTTGTATTCTTCATCCACAGGATTTTCTGCAAGGTGGTCAGCTAAAGCTTGTCCTTTGATAGCCTTCTGAGTAACATACACGATGTCAAACTCACTTTGCAAAATCTGCCACTTCGGCGGCTTCCCTGTAGGCATAGGTTTCTGAAAAATGTACTTGAGCGGGTCCATCCTGGAAATGAGATAAGTGGTGTATGCTAACAAGTAGTGCCTCAACTTTTGTGCAACCCAAGTTAAGGCGCAACAGGTGCATTCCAACAAAGTATATCGTGCTTCATACGGTGTGAACTTCTTGCTCAAGTAGTATATGGCTTGCTCCTTCCTCCCGGTTTCATCATGTTGCCCCAAAACACATCCAAATGCATTATCTGATACAAACATGTATAACAGCAACGACCTTCCAGGTTCCGGAGGTACCAGCACCAGTGGATTAGATAAATATTCCTTGATCCTATCAAAAGCTTGTTGACATTCCTCTGTCCATTTAGTACTGGAATTTTTTCTCAACATCTTGAATATCAGCTCACAGATCATCGTTGATTGGGCTATGAAATGACTGATGTAGTTGAGGCGACCAAGGAAACTCATCACGTCCTTCCGATTCTTTGGAGGTGGTAGGTCTTAGATAGCCTTTATCATTGAAGGATCCAGCTCTATGCCCCTTATACTGAGAACGAAACATAATAATTTTCCCGCTGGAACTCAGAATGCACACTTTGCGGGATTCAGCTTCAAATTGTATCGCTGCAACCTATCAAAGAACTTCTTCAGGTCTACCAAGTGATCTGAACTCTTCCGTGACTTGATGATGACATCGTCCACATAAACCTCAATCTCTTTATGGATCATGTCATGAAAAATAGTTGTCATAACTCTCATATATGTAGCACCTGCATTCTTGAGTCCAAAAGGCATCACCCGATAATAATACACCCCCCAAGTGTGATAAATGTTGTCTTCTCAGCATCATCTTCATTTATCAAAATCAGGTGGTAGCCGGCAAAGTAATCAACAAATGACTGCAACTCATGCTTTGCACAATTATCAATGAGTATGTGAATATTCGAGAGTGGGAAATCGTCCTTTAGACTAGCCTTGTTGAGATCCCGATAATCCACACATATTCTTATCTTCTTTTCCTTCTTCGGTATTGGTACTATGTTGGCCAACCAAGTGAGGTACTTCGTGACGAGGATGAAATTTGCATTAAATTACTTGGAGACTTCTTCTTTGATCTTCAAACTTAAGTCTGTTTTGAATTTCCTTGTTTTTTGATTTACCGGGGGACAAGATGGATTCGTTGGAAACTTATGTGAAACGATATTAGTGCTTAAATTAGGCATGTCATCATACGACCAAGCGAACACATCTGCTATCTCAAAAGATCCACATATTTCTCCTTTTCTGATGGTGTCAAATGAACACTAATTCTTGTTTCTTTTATAGACTCTGAATCCCCAAATTTATCAGCTCAGTTTCATCTAATTTTGGTTTTGAGTTGTTCACAAACTGCTCAAGTTCTTTAGTTAATTCTGCAGACGGCATATCTTTTTCATATTCTTCAAGTTTTTGCTCGTTATTTTGTTCACTTGTTTCATTGCATGCACATTCACGGTGTCGGAATTTTTATTAATTTATTTGCTGAAAAAATAAAAAAAGAAAGAAAATTAATAAAGATAAAAAATTTAAATGTAAAAGGAAAAAGCTGGTTCATATTTTGCATTTAAGCTTCCAAAAGATCGAGGCAAACAACATAATACAAGTCATTTCCAATAGACACGATTCAGGCCTCAATTTTGAATCGTGTGTTTTTTTATTATAAAAAAAGCAGTAATACAATCCATCTACCAAGACTCGCGGCGAACCGGGGACGGGGTATAAGTCCAATTGTTCAAAAGATCTCCAGGTGCAGCATCCCAAATAGTTGGCATCTCAGTGCAATCTTTCATAATCACGTTGCAATCAGCAATGAATAGGTTCCTGACTCCTTCAACGAGGTCATCTTCAGCATCTTCATCTAGCTCGTGAATAGTAACTGTCTTGGGGAATGACTGGCTTAGCGGTGGGATAGGCTGTGGCAGGACAATGTCACCTTTCTTCTTGAGACGAGCCTCCTAAACTTCTTTTGGAGTGGGTTCGTACCCTAGGCCAAAAGTGTCGTTCTGCCCTGGTAACTGAATTGGCTCCACTATTCCATGCAACCTTGCTCCAAGTTCTCGACCAGGCTCGAAACCATTCTTCAACATTTCTGATGCCACCATCACGAACACATTTGGCAACTTCACCTCTTTACCTCGAGTAGCAGTCACAATTTCTTCGATGTGAAAAGTGGCTCCATCCAGCCTCTCCACACTTTCAATGACAGGGATTGAATTCCCGGGATAAATGGGATTGCTTTCTTCTCCATGAATCACCACTTCCTGGTGATTTCACACAAACTTCACGTTCTGGTGCAAAGTGGAAGGAACTGCGCCGACTATGTGAATCCACGACCTTCCCAACAACAAATTATAAGTAGCATATATGTCCAATACTTGAAATTCAACGATAACTCCATAGGCCCAACTTGTAATGCTAAGTCAACTTCACCAATAGCTCATTTGCGCTCCATCAAAAGCTCTAACATTTACATGATTTTCACGAACTTTTCCAATGTCAATTCCCATAGCTTTGAGGGTAGTGAAAGGACATATATTGAGTGCCAAACCATTATCAATCAAAATCCTAGGAACAAACTTGTCCCTGCACTTGACAATGAGGTGCAAAGCTTTGTTGTGACTTAGACCTTCAGGCGGCAATTCATCCTCGTGAAAAGAAATCTTGTGGGCTTCTAGAACTTGGGCTACCATAGTTTTCAAATGTTCACTAGTTATCTCGGCTGGCACATATGCTACATTGAGTATTTTTACCAAAGCATTCTTATGCCTCTAGGAACTCATCAATAATGACATGAGAGAAATTTGAGCCGGTGTCTTCTTCGGTTGGTCTACAACAGAGTATCCGCGACATTGCATTTTTCTCCAAAACTCTTCTGCTTTGGCTTCTGCACAGACTTCTTTTGGTTGTTGTCCTTACTTGAAGCACCTCGTGATGCTTCTTCAGGAATATAACACCGCCCAAATCTCCTCATACCTGCAGCAACAACTTCTACAACTAATTTTGCCTTTACTTTGTTCCTTACATCAGGCTGATAGTCCCAATTGCTGTCAAATAAGGGTGTCTAAGAAACTAGAGTCATGATCCTGGGCTTCGGAGGGAGTACTTCCACCTCGATTGGTGCTCGTACTTGCACTGTGATGACAAGAGCAACAAAGGCAGATGACACAGCCTTTTTCTCGTCTTCAACTGGTACAATAGTTCCTTCCAAATTCCAATCTTCATCAGTAGATATCATGTTAATACTGGTATCACCACGATTTGGAAGAGGATTGTTGTTCACATTCGGGGGAGCTCTCTTAAGCTGGATGGTTCCTGCTTTGATCAAATCTTCAATCTTATATTTGAGAGTAAGGCAATTTTCTGTGTCATGTCCAGTCACACCAGAGTGATGTGCACGACGCTTGGTCCCATCATACCATCTTGGGAGGGGGTCGGGAACTCTTCCCGGGACTAGTTGGAGTACTCCTGCGGCTCTCAACCCTTCATACAACTGGGCTAAAGGTTCAGCTAGGGGTGTATAGGTTTTGGCTGGTTTTCTTTCAAAGTTTGAGCGAGGTCTAGGTGCGTTTGGGCAGTTTTGTGATTGATAGCGTGGTTGAGATGGATATATGGGTTGGTAATGTGATGGATTTTGGTATGTGGGTACTGGGGTTGGATAATAAGTTGGTTGGCCATTATAAATAGGATAGGGAATGGGTGAAGGCTGGTAATAAGGTTGAGGAGTTTAGGTGTATGGGCAATAGTATGAAGGTTGGGGTAATGGGTTTTGGTAGGTTAACATTTGGTTAGGCCTGCGACCTTGGGTGGTCATAACAGCAGATACTTCTTTCTCCTTCTTCTTACTTGCTCCTCCAACAGTTCTTGGCTGGATTGCCTTACTCGTTGCTTGTAATGCTGCCAAGTTTGTAATCTTTCCAGATTTAAGACCTTCCTCTATAATGTCTCCCATCCTAACAACTTCCGAGAATTTCTGCCCCGGCATGCTTATCAATCTTTCATAGTATGTCACATCCGTTTGAGATCGAATAAAAATAGTTGTCATTTCACCCTCTCCCATCGGAGGTTGGACTCTTGCTGCTTCTGCACTCCATCTCATGGAATACTCTCTAAAGGATTCTGTTGTTTTCTTCTCCAACCTCATCAAATAGAATCTATCTAGGTTGGTCTCGGTGTTAAATCTGAATCTATTCATAAATTCTTGTGCCATGACCCTCCAGCTGCGCCATTTCTGTGGGTCTTGACTTGTGTACCAATCAAGGGCTTCCCCTGTAATGCTCCTTATAAAAAGCTTCATCCTGATAGCTTCATCCTTTCCCACTCCATCTAACTTATCACAATACGACCTCAAATGAGCTCGTGGGTTTCCTTTTCTATCAAACATGTCAAACTTTGGTACTTTATATCCCGCCGATAAATCGACATCGAGATGAACACACAGATCCTCATACTCCAAACCTTCCATGCTCCTAATAGTTTTGAGACTTTTGAATGCTTTCTCAACTCACGGATCTCCTTTGCCATATACTCGTCGGCTTTGGCCCTTACTTCTTTTTCTGTTTCTGGATACCGATACACTTCAGAGTGAAGTTGGTGAGGCATAGGGTTAGTAAAAGGTTGTGCATCTGCTACATATACCGGCGGCACATGCTGCATGTTAGGAATAGTGACGTGTGCCACTGGTATGTGTTGGGTTACATAGTGGTTTTGGGGGAGGGGAGTGCTTTGGGCTAGTAGTGGTTGGGAAACATATGATGTGGTAAAGGTCGATGGGTTGGCTTGTTGCGGTTAGCATGACCGTTAGTGGATGTCGGCTTGGTGTTGTGAAGTGGAGGATTTGGTGGAAGGTGCACGTGGATAGGTGAGTCAAAAGGTGGAAAAAATGGTGGGACAGGTGCATTTGTCCTTTCTTCGGGAAGTGGAGTGTTGAGGCTGATGGAAAGGTTGGTAAGGTTTTGAAGCCGCTCAATTTCACCTTGCAGGTTAGCCACTTGTTGCGATAATTGGGCGATGTGCTCATCATTAAGGGTAACCTCCCTTCCTTTAGAAGCCTCGGGTTCGTCTCGTTGAACGGCGACAAGTCCCAAGCCTGTCTGATTTGGTTGAACCAATCACGTTGGTAGCTGCTCGTGCCTTAGATCTCGTGAAGTATGGGTGTTCAGCCAGTTCGCAGTCAACATAAATCAACCTTGGGGAGTAATAAAATAAAAAACCTTCTAAAAAGGAAATAAAAGACAATGTTAGTAAGTGGTGATTAAATTTAATAGAAGTATATTACATAACAAACAAATCACGTAATGAATAATATAAATAAGTCAGACATTGATAAGAGTGTCCTAGTATGCATGGGACCTCTTTGTGCTAGAGGTAAGCCTAGCAAAAATTTGAGAGATAAACACACCATTATATATCATTCCATTTCTCCTTAATTAGATACCCCAAAATAAACTTTCATTGATGATTCAAGTCTTAGTACATAAATGAAAAGAGAAACATCATAGCCTTAGTCTAGAACGGTTACAATGGCATAGCCTTAATTGAAATAAAGAGTATAACATAGTTCTAATCTAATTGACTGAGGATTGTTCTTCATCGCCCCTTAGCCTCTTCGCTACTCTTATTGCCTCGTCTATTTTCTGGCGATTCTTCACAAGGTAAACCATGGCTAACTTTCCTCCTTCGTCGAGTCCTTGGAGCATTTTATGAATTGCTCCTCGAGGTCCCCATCCAAATCTTTGAGTACTTGCTCCATTTCCAAAGCTTGTTGTTTCCACATTTTTATTTGTTTCCTCTGCATTTTCTCTCGTTCTCTCAATATTTCAATCTCTTGGTTGTCCTTTTCATGCTGATCCTTGTGCTTTGCTTCAGACTCGGACACCCTTCTTTTTAGCCAACTGTACTTAATTTCAGCTTCAGCTGCCTTGTCTTTAATTCAGCCTCCCATATTAATCCCTCTTGTGACAGAATCTTCAAGGTTGGAACGCAACCATTCTAAGTAAAAAGTCACATCCAACCTGGTACTTATCTGGTGTAATTGTGTCCTTGACCATAGCTCTCTTGTTTCTCCACATCCTGAGAATTTCTTTCGCAAAAGGAATCTTATCATTATCATAGTCAATTCGATAATGGTCCATGTTATCAACTTGCGGTATGACTTGCGTTCTTCTGGCTTGTCCCATAACTCGTTATGGAGCATAGGGTTGAAGTCCGCGAAGCCCGATGAGAACCAAGTAAGGTAGCATTTTTCCACGGATTACGAAATTCTCAGAAGGATACCAAGAAAATATCCATTGATTCGTGGTGTCATTCAGCGTGCTAAGTAACTTGCCCCATCCTTTAATACTATTTGGATGCTTGAATGCAACTACTGGGATTGTGTATGAAGTGATATGATTAGCACCATTTTGCTTGTAAAGCTCTTGACTTCCATTGATCTTTTGGAGATGCTCCATAAATCACAACTGCAGCAATAAATTACATCCCTCAAAATGTTTAAATCCCTTCTTGCAAAGGCCCAAAGCTCAGTGTATATCTGCAACAACCATCGGCACTATGGTGTATGGCTTTCCATCAATGCTATTAAATAATACGTCAGTAACCATAACAAGTCGGGTGTGAATTTCCTGTTTTGCTCCTCGAGGAAATATTAGGAGCCTAAGGAAACAAATCGAAAAAGCGAATACCCTCTTTTCACTCTAAGAAGCGTGGGAGGAGAACACATCTTGATGTCATAGAAAAGCATCTGAACAGCCAAAGATGTCGAACAAATAGTAAGTGGTATCTTGGATTCTTTCAAATGCTCTAGCCCAATTTCTTTCTCAAAACCAAACTTTTAAATGAACTCTTTTATCAAGGGATTTTTTGGAATAATCATGCCAGAGCTTTGCCAAGAATGTCTGTGTTTCCATAACAAACTCAGATTCTCTATGAAGCCTCCAATTTCTTCTAACAATGGTGTCATTTCATTTTTCCCAAATCTGAATACGACCCTTTCTTCATCCCAATAGATGACTGTTGCCTCAATAATTTCCTTACATGTTGTGACTTCCATAAGCAACGGTAGATAACCCAGCTTCTTTCGTACTTCGGATTGTGCATTCTCTCCTATGTTTCTCCACCATGCCTTTAGTTTGGGAGGGATGTCCAACACAATGCCAATCTTTGGGTAGACAACTTGATTCATGATTTCCTACATCACATAAAAGATTAATCCTACCCGTTTTCTCATTTAAGAGTAAATGGTCCACATAATCGATATATTTATCTTTCAAATAATGCACATAAAGGATGACTAGGTGTCACTTGGGGTTATAAACCTGCTTGGACATTTGGATAAGGCCAACTAATGGACTTAATACGCCTAGGGTATTAAGCCTCCTAAGGTTGTGTGATGCATGCCCCTAAGAAGGGTTTTGGTTTAGCTCTATCCTAGGTAGGCTAAGAGTGGACTTTCTAGACCGGTCTTCTTCTAAGTGGACAACTTGAGAGTGGAAAGCCGTGACTGTCGATTGCACACTAATCGACTTACTCACGAACTTTCCCCTAAAAGGTATTTTTGAAAAGTGCACGGTCGCAAACCACGTAACTGCTAGGTGTGTGCTTAGTGTGAATTTTTGAAAAGTAAAGGAAGTGAAAACGGAATGACAGTTTATAAAAGATAGTAATTACATTTGACAAGAAGTAGCACATTTTCACATAAGGCAACAAAAAAAAAAAATTCACAAAATACAAAAGCCGTTTTTATTATCCTAAGTTTGTTATGGTTTAAAACCTAAAGTCCCCATAAGTCAAATTAAAGTATAACCTATGGAAACCCGACGTTCAATTAATTTTAAGAGAGATGCCTCCTAATTAATTCTAAGGTGAATTAGGACACCTATATTTAAAGCTTATGTCAAACTCTTATTTTATGATCTTAACCTAAAGAATCTAAGTAAGAGTTTTAAATATTCTAAAAGAAGCACCTTTAAAAATCCGTTAATAATGATTAACCGGCCAAACTTAGGTTAATAAAAAGTTGCACAAAAAATGTTAAGAAATATCGTTTGAGGTATTCTAACAAAATATAATTTACAATATAGTAGTTTAACTTTGAAAGACATCAATAAACTTTTGAAAAATATTATTAACATAAACAAAGCTATAACTAGTTAATATACATATATAGATTTGAAAGGAAACGACCTTTTTGAGAAAGACATTTGCTACAGATTAAAATATCTTTTATTATAAAAAAAGTACTTTTTCTTTTGCTTGTCTTCAAAAAAAAAAAAAATGATCAAGGTAAAAGATCATTAGAACTCTTCACTTAAGAAAACATCTGCCAACTCCAAAGTCCAAAAAAATCACGTTTTGTATTTTTAAAGAAGGTATTTGCATTTTCACGATGTTATAAGAAACAATTTGTCAATTTTAACCTAAATGTTCTCTCTAAATGTTCTCTTATTTGTGAACAAGCAGTAACCTAAGTATAAATTATAAAACATTCAGGGGTCGTTTGGTAGGCCGTATTAAGTAAATAATCCCTGTATAAAAATTTAATTCGTCCAATACTATGTTTGGTTGGTCAATTTCAATTTACTCCGACCTAATACATGGATTAGTTATACCTCATATGAGGAATTAACTAATATCAAGGAAAGGAAGGGATTACTAATCCCTGGATTAGCTCTACATGGATAAGACTTAAAATTACTAAATCCAGACTTATACATTGCATAATTAATTTTTAATATAATGAACCAAACACTTGATAAAAAATAATCCCAGCACTACAATCCCTACATTACTAATCCCTGCATTACTTGTGTTTGTACCAAACGATTTAAAGTTATCCTTGCAACAGTAAACTGGACATACTTTTTGAAGAGTAGAAACTCATCGAGACTTTCACATAATAAAGAAACACAAGAATGACGTCTAAGAGAATTGGTCAGTTACAACTAAGAAAGCCAAGACCCTGCACCATATCAGAACTGTATAGATCTTTTTGATCTTGAAAATGAAAGGAGGAAATGTCCACTGCAGCAAAACAAGGGCAAGAGTTAGAACAACAACATACAATGTCAAACCTAAATGGCAAGTAAATAGACTAAAATTTACAACGAACTAAAAACTCCAAAGTCTGTTGGAAGTTGTAGAAACATTCTACAGCCAGATGATTAGAGTCTAATGTCCAGGCTTCCTCCTGAAGCAGCCTGGCCCTACATTTTCCCACAAACAAATACAAGAAATCTTTAAAGTACCGCTATGGCATAGTGAATGAAAGACACAAAATATTGAGAGATTCAGCATTAGTTGATGGAGGAATATTACCAAAACCAACTCACCAAGACAAAAGACAGAAAGATGGTGGTGAATACAGTTTCACTTATGTAACCTTTCTCTTGCCCAAGCTCCTGTAGTTATCAATTAAAGAAACAAAAAAGGAAAATATGAGTGGGGATCTACCAAAAGAGTGGAGGTAAAGAGAACCAACAACCAACGAAACCAACCGGAACAAGAAAGACGCCGACATCCTGAAGAGTAGGTCCAGGCCGATGTATGTAGTGAACCCCTCGAGCAGCAAGTGTCATGAACCTGTACTACAAAAAAAAAAAAAAAACGAAATAGTAACTTTGAAATAAATCGAGCCCACTGAATATACAGTGTGTCCTTAAGGAAATTATTCCCCTCAAGTACCCGAGGTGTTGGAATATTATCCTCCTAGGATAGAACGATTTAACTCACCAATTATCGGTACCTAAAACTTGATGAACTGCAAACTACTTAATGGTTATAAATTACACTGGAATATGTTTGTGCAGAAGAAGAAGAAGAGTTGAAGTTCAGAAAATTCATAAGTAAGAATCTGAGGAATGAAATGAATTTATAGCCAATGGAAGTACTGTTTCTGAAAGTTTACAACTCTTCAGAACAGTCACTTAAAAACGGGATGTTTCTGAAAGTTCACGCGCACGAAT
Organism: Nicotiana obtusifolia; assembly: GCA_002018475.1. Classification (NCBI taxonomy): domain Eukaryota; kingdom Viridiplantae; phylum Streptophyta; class Magnoliopsida; order Solanales; family Solanaceae; genus Nicotiana; species Nicotiana obtusifolia. The sequence continues at coordinate 17,730 of MCJB01049613.1, forward strand.
CCGGTTCGGATTGGATATTTGGCTAATTTAATTAATATTTTATTAAATAATTAAAGAAATTTTGTCCAAAAAGATTAATCAATCAATCGATCTTTGACCAAATCCGAATCTGAATTTGGAGCCGGAGCCGGAGCCGAGCCGAGCGAGCGACGACGACGGTGGCGCGAGGCTTGCCTTCTTCTTAATTTTTTAAGAGCTAGAAGAAGAGCAATTATATATATACCCATCAAAAGCCTTTTCTTCCTCCAATATGGACAATGTCCCTTTGTTAAGGAGGGAAATTCAAGTATTTCATTTTTCCTTCCATTTCCCATTCACTCTTTATTTTAAACTAACCAAGCTTAAACCCAACAATCCCCCACATGAATTGGGAATGGCTATTAGAAAAAGGAATGCACAGACGCGTGTGTGATTTACATGCAAAGATTAATTGCATCTGGATAAGTAGGTTTTCCTTTGAACTTTCCGTAGTGAGTAGTGAACTTATATTGGATATACTCGGTCAATCGGTAGATTTGATATCTTTGAACCGTCGAGCGTTGTTGTATACCTAGACAACATAATTCACACAATCAACCGTTAACCATCTATGATTCTCACGGTTGTGTTCGTTTCAGCCATGAACACCACCTGATTTCATCAGTGCTTAGAGAATGGGCCTTTACTTTCATTCCGCTTGAAGCGGCTTATACTTTACACTCACATAGGTGATTTCTAAACGTGTAATCCTATAGACACACTATCTGGTCATATTCTGCCAGACTTAGCAAATCATTAAAAACTTTAAGCTTTATTGACTCATCAAAAAAGCCTTAATGCTTTACCTCGATTTTTGAACATTGTATTCATCACGGGAGTAGGTTGAGTTATTTGACAATGTTGAACCGTCATTCACAATTTTGTTTGATCTCTTTGAACCTAACTCTTGGGATCTCCAGTCTGCTAGGTAGAGTTACCGCCATGATGACTTGTCCTAGGCCTTAACCCCATTCCCTTTGATGATCTTTCAACTGCCTCTCTAGATAGGCCTTTTGTAAGTGGATCCGACATATTATCTCTTGACTTTACGTAGTCAATAGTGATAATACCACTAGAGATTAGTTGTCTAACAATATTCTGTCTCTGTCGTATGTGATGAGATTTTCCGTTATACATAACGCTCCCTGCCCTGCCTATTGCCGCTTGACTATCACAATGAATACATATAGGTGCCAAAAGTTTGGGCCAAAATGGAATATCTTCCAAGAAATTTCAAAGCCATTCAGCTTCTTCATCGGCCTTATCTAAAGCTATGAATTCAGATTCTATTGTAGAACGGGCGATGCACGTTTATTTGGATGATTTCCAAGACACTGCTCCACCCCCAATTGTGAAAACATATCCACTCATGGATTTAACTTCAGTTGATCCAGTGATCCAATTTGCATCACTATAGCCTTCGATCACGGAGGGATATTTGTTATAATGCAGAGCATAATTTTGGGTATGTTTCAGATACCCTAAAACTCATTTCATTGCCATCCAGTGTATTTGATTGGGATTACTTGTAAAACGACTTAGTTTGCTAATAGCACATGCAATATCTGGTCGCGTACAATTCATGATATACATCAAACTTCCCAAGACTCTTGCATAGTCCAGTTGTGAGTCAGTTTTACCTTCATTCTTTTGAAGTGCATAACTCACGTCAATAGGAGTCTTGGCAATCTTGAAATCCAGATACTTGAACTTATCAAGTACTTTTTCAATGTAGTGAGACTGTGATAATGCTAGACCTTGTGTAGTCTTGTGAATTCTGATTTCTAAGATCACATCAGCAACTCCTAAGTCTTTCATGTCGAATTTGCTAGCCAACATGCGCTTAGTAGCATTTATATATGCCATATTTTTGCTCATTATCAACATGTCATCAACATATAAACAAACAATGACTTCATGACCTAGAGTGTTTTTACTATAAACACATTTGTCACACTCGTTAATTATAAACCCACTTGCCAACATTATTTGGTCAAATTTGGCATGTCATTGTTTGGGTATTTGTTTAAGTCCATAAAGCGACTTAGCAAGTTTGCACACTTTCTTTTCTTTACCCCGAACAACAAAACCCTCAGGTTGTTCCATGTAAATCTCTTCCTCCAATTCTCCATTTAAAAAAGCTATTTTAACATCCATTTGATGGATTTCAAGACCATACACGGCCGCCAATGCCACTAACATCCTAATAGATGTTATCCTCGTTATTGGCGAGTAAGTGTCAATCAAGGCCTTCTCTTTGTCTATAACCTTTGACAACAAGTCTTGCCTTATATTTGTCAATAGTGCCATTAGATTTCATTTTCCGTTTAAAGATACATTTCGAACCTAAAGGCTTATTTCCTGGAGGAAGATCAACCAATTCCCATGTATGGTTATCCAAAATTGATTGAATCTCACTATTGACTGTCTCTTTCCAAAATGCTGAACCAGAAGATAACATAGCTGCTTTGAACGTTTGAGATTCATTTTCAAGCAAGAATGTAGCAAAATCGGGTCCAAAGGAAGTAGATGTTCTTCGTACGTTTACTACGCCTTGGATCTTCATTACTTGGAGGATTTTCCTTTGGTTCTTCCCGTGGTCATTTAGGTCTATTACTTAACGACTCGTATTCAGTTTTATACGGATAGATGTTTTCAAAGAATTCAGCATTATCTGATTTAATTACCGTATTAACATGAATTTCGGGATTATCAGATTTATGAACCAAAAACCGACATGCTTTACTGTTTGTAGCATATCCAATAAATATGCAATGTATAATTTTTTGTCCGATTTTTACCCTTTTGGGTAAAGGTACTTGTACCTTTGCCGAACACCCCCACACTTTAAAATATTTTAAGTTGGATTTTCTTCCTTTCCATTTTTCATATGGAATAGATTGCGTTTTGCTGTGGGGTACTCTGTTGAGTATTCACTTAGCTGTAAGGATAGTTTCCACCCACAAATTCTACGGTAATCCGGAGCTTATTAATAAAGAATTCATCATTTCCTTTAATGTCCGATTTTTCCTTTCGGCAATTTCATTGGATTGAGGTGTGTACGGGGCAGAAGTTTGATGGATAATTTCATATTCCGAACATGTTTCGACAAATGGAGATTCATATTCTCCACCCCTATCACTTCTAATCATTTTGATCTTTTTGTTCAATTGATTCTCCACTTCATTCTTGTATTGCTTAAATGTTTCAATTGCTTCATCCTTACTATTAAGTAAATAAACATAACAATATCGAGTACAATCGTCAATAAAAGTTATAAAATACTTTTTTTCACCTCGAGATGGTGTAGTCTTCATATCACAAATGTCAGTATGAATTAAGTCTAAAGGATTTGAATTCCTTTTAACAGACTTATAAGGATGTTTTACAAACTTAGACTCAACACATATTTGACATTTTGATTTATTATACTCGAATTTAAGCAATACTTCTAAATTAATTAACTTCCGCAAAGTTTTGTAATTGACATGTCCTAAACGAATATGCCATAAATCATTTGACTCCAATAAATAAGAAGAAGCTGAAATTTTATTCATACTGTCAACAACCATTACATTTAATTTGAAAAAGCCCTCTGTGAGATAGCCCTTTCCAACATATATTTCATTCTTGCTTACAACAACTTTGTCAGAAAAAAATACACATTTGAATCTATTCTTAACAAGTAAAGAAGTAGAAACTAGATTCTTCCTAATAGTAGGAACATGAAGGACGTTGTTGAGCGTTAACACCTTGGTCATCTTCAGAAATATCTTCCCATAACCTTCAATCTTGGCTGTTGCAGTATTTCCCATAAAAAGCTCTTCTTCGGGACCAGCAGTAGAGTAAGTCGTAAATGCTTCTTTGACAGCACTCCTTCGGATTTCCAACTAATTTGCATTCCGAAAACATTGCACACAAATCATCAATATCTTCATTCTTCTCCATTATGTTGGCCTGGCCCTTCTTCTTATCCTTTTTCGGGAGACGACAATCAGGGGCTTTGTGACCAGCCTTTCCGCAATTGTTGCAGTTGCCCCTGAATTTCTTTTTCTGCTCCTTAGCTTGTCCAGAAGACCTTTTCCTCTTCTTACTTTTTGTAGCAGTCTCCTCAACGATGTTAGCTCCCATAATCGTTGAATTTCCACGAGACCTCTTCTAGGCTATTTTTTTTGTCTTCCTCAATCTTGAGACGAATCACAAGATCTTCCAACTTCATTTCTTTGCATTTGTGCTTAAGATAGTTTTTGAAATCTCTCCACGAAGGAGGCAATTTTTCAAACATTGCAGCCACTTGAAATACTTCATTCACGACCATACCTTCAACAATAAGGTCGTGAAAAATATGTTGAAGCTCCTGAACTTGGGTTCCAACGGTTTTGCTGTCTATCATTTTATAGTCTAGAAACTTGGCAACCACAAACTTCTTCAAGCATGCATCTTCAGTCTTGTACTTTTTCTCAAGTGTGTCCCCTAATTCTTTCGAAGTCTTCATAGCACTATAGACATTATACAAGTCATCCTCCAAAGCACTTAAGATATAGCCTTTGCAAAGAAAATCTACCTGTTTCCATGCCTCAATAATTATAAATTTCTCGTTGTCCGGCATGTCCGCGGGAGGCACTGGAGGTTCTTCACTGGTGAATTTCTGCATACCAAGTGTGGTAAGCCAGAAGAACACCCTTTGCTTCCATCCTTTGAAGTTGGCTCCAGAAATTTTCTCCGGCTTCTCGGCCGGTGGAACAGAAATTCGGCTTGTTGCCGCAACAGTCGCAGAAGAATTTCCATTAACAGTTGCCATTTCTCACTGTCAACAACAGAAGAATTCAATTAATGGCAAAAACAGAACAGTAAACAGTATTGTAATAAACGATAAACAGTATGTTTAAGAAATAAAAATCGAAGTTTTTATATACTGTTTTATAGAAAACAATGAAGTTTTTTATGTTCTTCAAATCGTTTCTGAATTTTAATACTCCAATAAAGTTTTAATATCTTCAAATCAGAATAGAAAAATTCAGAAGGAGTAGAAAACCACACAGGTTTTCATCTCCAAAAGCAAAATATAGATTACAATAGTAATTTCCTTAAGATTGTTATGAACATGTACTACAATAAAATAAATAAATAATGAAACAGTAACTTTGAAATAAATCGAGCCCACTGAACACAATGTGTGTCCTTAAGAAAATTATTTCCCTCAAGTACCCGAGGTGTTGGAATATTATCCTCCCAGGATAGAACGATTTAACTCACCAAGTATCGGTACCTAAAACTTGATGAACTGCGAATCACTTAATGGTTGTAAATCACACTAGAATATGTTTGTGCAGAAGAAGAAGAAGAGTTGAAGTTCAGAAAATTCGTAAGTAAGAATCAGAGGAATGAAATGAATGTATAGCCAATGGAAGTACTGTTTCTGAAAGTTCACAACTCTTCAGAATAGTCACTTAAAAACGGGATGTTTCTGAAAGTTCACAACTCTTCAGAACAATCACTTAAAAACAGGAGGAAAATTTAAATAATATTCGGGAAGAAATGAATCGGGTCGGGTCGAGTCACGCACAGATCCGGTTCGGGTTGGATATTTGGCTAATTTAATTAATATTTTATTAAATAATTAAAGAAATTTTGTCCAAAAAGATTAATCTATCGATCGATTTTTGACTAAATCCAAATTCGAAGACGACAACAAAGTGAGACTTGCCTTCTTCTTAACTCTTTAAGAGCTAGAAGAAGAGCAATTGTATATATACCCATCAAAAGCTTTTTCTTCCTTCAATATGGGATAATGTCCTTTTGTCAAGGAGGAAAATTCAAGTATTTTATTTTTTCCTCCATTTCCTGTTCACTCTTTATTTTAAACTAACCAAGCTTAAACCCAATAGCAAATCCATGTATGTACCGAAGAAAGGAGAAATATTTACAACTCGGTTGATCTAATAAACACTAGGATCATGAAGAAAAACAATAAAGAGCAACACAAAATGATGTATCAAATATGAAATATGACATTGACAAATAGTAGTAGCCGGAATCACTTTAACAGCAGGGAAATATGCCAAGAAGAATAAAAATCATAAATTGCATCATTCAATAAGAGGTGAAATCTAGAAGGTGGCTATGGAGTCGAGGTGCTCTTTAGGTGTATTATTTATTTGTTAATGTTAATATTTTACAGTTATTACGAATAAGAGGTGAAAGAAATAAAATTGATTGCTAAGACTTCTGCTGGTTTCACCCCTCCCCCTCGCTGCCCCTAGATACACGGAAAAGAACACAAAGTGTTGAAGAAAGAAACACCCGACTTTAGGCAAATATTCAGAGTGAAGTGACTGCAAACCAAGATTCAAAAATGTGAAATGTATTAAGCTTAACCTGAACTTATAGTTCTTTAAAGCATAAAAATCATAATTTTGCAAAGAAGTAAAACAAAAAGATGATTAATTTACAAATATTATTGAAAAATTAATAAAGTCACAAACTCCGATCAAGAACTTCTAGCATCTTCAGCTAAAACCAACGCACCCCCATATAACAAAATAGTAATTCCTTTCCATGTTACACGCCTACATACAACAAAAACAAACTATTATGCCTAATTAGTTGACGTCGGTTACAAGAATCATCTATATAAATTTCATGCCGCAGCCTAAATGGTCGGTCTGGTGCACTAAGTTCCCGTTATGTGTGAGTCCGGGAAAGAGCCGGACCACAAGAATCTTGTACACAGTCTTACCTGCATTTCTGTAAGAGGCTATTTTTACGGCTCAAATCTGTAACCCCCTGATCACATGGCAGCAACTTTACGTTTTACAAAAGCTCTCTTCATGCCGCAGCCCAAATGGTGCAAGAAAAAATTGGTGAAACGATATCTTACTAAGAAATCAAAAACTTAAAATTGGGGTTTATCAATATAAACCTGAAATGTCAAACCGCCAAGAATATAATTCCAGTTCTCCGCTAGAAGATTGATTTCTGTTGCAGACTCTACACAAACTCTCTTCCATAGCTGCTCTCAATAACAACAACATAAAAAAGAATCACGAAAATTAAGAATTTTCTGAAGCAATTTCAAGAAAGAAAAAGGGAGTTGTCAACTTGAAGAATGAAGTAAAAGATGAACCTTTGAAGCCCCGCGACAAATGTAAAACAACATCGTTCTCCAATGTGCCCACAAAGTGTAAGTATTACATTACAAACCAACTACGAAAGTCAACATGATTTATCCTAAATTATACCACCTTCTTTCTTCTCACAAAATTCAATTATAACAACCTATATTTCAATCTGATTGCTAGCTTAAACATAACTTTAGCTTCAATATTTTCTGGAAGATTGAATTTTCATGTTATGTGTATAGAAACTGTTGTTTCACTCTGTGTTGTAAGCGTGTGATGTAATAATTATATATAAAGAGTATCTACTTTTTTTGAGTGTTGATTAGTCTCTGCTAAAACACGAGTTGAACACGGAATAATGGAAAGAAGGAATCAAGCCAAAAATGGACAATTTTATCTTTTGTTGTCGATTTTGCTGTACTTGTTCTTCTTTCCATATTAATCCGTATTAAGTAGGAACAAACAGCATAGGCCACTATTACGCCAGCGAGGCACTAAGGACGGCTTGCTGAGCCCAAATAGGGGAATGCAAAGCTGCACTTTATAAGATTAGATTGTAAGTACTCCAAATTCACTTACAAATAATCAAATTATTAATTAGCAGCTATACACATATATAACCAGCCCCTAGACCTACTCTATGACCATGGATTACTACTATTAGCGGGTGATTTTGCACAAATAGGATCATTTGGTCCCGTCTAAAGTTTAACCCCGCTAAGAAAAGCCATGAGAAAATATCATCAATTTTTATATAGCGATCACTTGAAATCATCAAGATTTTTCAGTGTTGTGATTGAAATCCTAATGATTACCATAACTATATGTTTTTTTCAAAATTCTAACTAGTGTGCTTCAAAATTTTGGCCGAAGGCTATTCTCCTAAGACATTTTTTTAACAAAATCAAAATTTAAAGGGTGATCCTAAAAGGATTCATTCTGTGTAATTTCTTGATTGACAGCTTATAAAGAGTCCAAACTCAAGTCACCTTTTTGCAAAGTCCAACCCAACCCACCTTAAGGGTCCAAACTAAAATTTTCTCTTTTGCAAGCCCAACTAACAACTATTTTTAGGATTGTTATTTACAAATTAATCAGTACTTATTTTACTTTAAAAGTTTAAATTAAAAATTTAATCTCAGAACAATAACACTTATGTCCCAAATTAGTGAAGCTAAAAAAAATAAAATTCAGAATATATTGATTAATTTTTAAATAGCAGCTCTTAGAGTGGCTATGCGAGTCATTTATGCACTTTCAATGCACCGACGTTTCGTAACCTCCCGGAGATATAAAGTCAAAACACTTCCTTATCATTGCCTAGCGACACTGTTAGAAGATAGAGCTCCGTCCTTCCCTGTCCTCTTCGTCCAAATATTTGAGCAGGTAAATTAAATCTCCGTCCTAAATTCCTCGTGTTATTCTATGGGATATGTTAATCGATGATTCATTGTCTCTGTTGGCTCATATACAGAGTTGAGCATTTTATGACTTGAATTTTATTATACAACAATGGAGGTGGCTTCCAATTTCCAAGCATTGTCTTTTGGACCTCGAATCAGTCGACCCCACTTCCTCTATATTGTGAGTTTTTGTATCATTTCTCGCCCTATTACGTTTAGTTGTTTTGCTGGCTAATTTAGATTTTTTGAGTTGTGGGGTTGTTTATAAGGGGTTTTCTGTGCTAAAAATCTGCCTTTATTGCACATTGATTTTAATGCTTGTTTAGGCCTTTTCTTTTTGTCCATTCTGGTGGTGTTGATTTGACGGGAAATTTACTATTGAGGGATCTTGCTTTTTTTTTTTTTTTTTTTTTTTTTTTTTTCTCTCTTATGTTTTGGACTTAGTCGTTTATACACAAACTTAATCGAATGCCTTAGGAAAGAGAGTATTTATACATTGGTCTCATTGAAGGACATAGATTAATGTTAATAAAATCAACCAGTCATCTGTCATCTGGAAATAATAGTTCTCTATTCGATGAAATAAAAATTCAAAGAGGTATGTACTTTTGATCTCCAAGTATTTTCGCGGTACACCTTGTTTCAAGTTCTTGGCAGAAATCCATTTACCTTAAGACAGTTCATAACCTTGATAATCAACTGGCAAAGCTTTTCGCAATTGCAGAAGGCCTGTTTCTAGAAAAGCTCCAGTGTTCATTTCCTAAGCTTAGTGTTAACATTTTGATTGATTATGGGTTCTTTTTTTTCTTTGGTCATTGAATATTTGATCAGTTGACAGTTCTTTTATCCAACAGCAAATCACATGCTTCCACATTTGTTGTTCTCCTCTGATTGCTGCTCCCTTTTCCTTCTTTTTTCATCATTCTTTCCCTCTTTTTTGTCTCCTTCCCTCTTCTTGTTTCCTTCTCTTGTGCCGGATCATTAGCTAATAGACACTGACACATGTACTGTATAAAAGGGATGATGTGATTGCTGAATTTGCAAGGAATTGAATGGATGATTTAGAGCTTGTGATACTAATGGTTAATAGTTGTGCATCAAGTCATGATAGGGGTATATGCGGAGGTTGTGGGTGTGTAGTTTTTGAAAACTAAATTCAATGAATTTAGTTGGAAATGGGTTGTAGAGGTAGTGGTGGTGAAGGTATGAATGTGGTGTAACGCTGTTAGTGCACTGAAGAAAGTTTATAGGTCCTAAAGTAAATTTCTTTTGATAGGTAATAATTTTCCAAAGCTGAAGGGAAGGTCCCACAATCGAGCGATATAATCTTTTGGTCCAGTGGGAAGTGTCCTTGGTTGTTATTGTTTATCCTTTGCTACTCATATAAAGTTTTGTTACTAAATATGGCAGGTCTGAGATTTGTGTTTCATCTTCTTCTGCTTGGTAATGAAGCTGTTGCTCTTCCTGTTGCCTTGTTGTGCTGCTGCTGCTGTTTCTGTTTTTGCTGTCTAATCTTTCTATCGTTGGAAGTTCGAATACACTTAAATCCTAAATTTTTCTTTCATCATCTGCTGATTATGAGCTCATAAGCCCCTCATCTTTATCAGCTATATTATATTGTTATCAGTTTAGCCACCAAATGTGTTCCGGTGGGCTGCTGGGGCTGATGTACCAGAATGACTGGAGAAGAAAATTTGGTCTGGGTACAGGGAGAAAGTTTAGCAGTAGTTTTGTTACAGTACTATGAGGAATTCTAGTTGAAATTTCCAAAAAAATGGCGGAAATGTCTTCAATTGTGCAATTGTCAGTAGTCTCAATCTTCTTCTATTACTATTATTAGTTTTATGCTGATAAGGTTAAATTTTTTATGAACCTCAATCTTGGCAAAATTTGATATGTATTTAATTTCGTTTCCAACTTTAAGTGTAGGGACGCATTGAGTTCCAAGGGCACATAGCTTCAGCTCATTCCAACATCAATGGTGTTCAGTTTGATCACTCCCTTGCTTCACCTTTTCAAATGCAATTCAATGCAGTTTCAGCTGGCAGAATTAAGATAGGATCTGCATATTTGGCTGGACGCTGTGCTTTTGGTTTGAAAAATGGAAATTTCAGTAAGTTCTCCTTGCTTAGCTTGAAGATACTCAAAAAGTATGACCTCTCAAAGAAAAGCTATTTACAACTTCAGCTTGATGAATGCATTAATTGCTCATTATCTTTTCTAGCCCTTTATAGATTCTTGTTGGCCTGCTGATATAGCTGTTGTGAGATTGGACCTTCTTGGGTAGAGTCTATGTTGCTAGGACTCTTCGTAAATGTCGATGGGTGCGTGTCGGATCCTCCAAAAGTAATGTATTTTTGGAGGATCCGATGCGGCACTGTTTTGGAGAGCCCGCGCAACATAGGGTAGAGTTGCAGTACACATAGTGCTGTTGCTTTCTTTGGTTTTATAAGTTCATATTAGGATTATATGGTGAACTATCTCTATGTTTGTTCTTTTAATGAATATTTATGTAAAACTTTGTCGTTTGACTGTTTGATATGAATCATTTTAATTTATCATTGTTTTGCTGGTGGCTGGGTGGTAATAGTATGATTATATGTTAGTTGCTTCCTTTTTGTACTTTGCTGTGACTTTTAATAGACAAGAGATGGAACACTCAATGTGGTGGTACGAATGTAGAGTAGTTATAAAATAGTGTAAACGTGTGATTTTTCCAGAGAAAGAATCAATTACTTTTAAGTTTTATCTCTCGTCAAATGTGCTTTGGTATCTTCCATGAAGATGAACACAAACATTAATGAGGAGGAATATTTGCATTTCAGGATGGGAAACTTTGATATCTAATTCAAGGTGTTTATATGAAAAAGAACTTATCTTTCATATTATATTATCATCCAAAGTACTCAGTTGAGATCACATAATCTTCTGATATTCTTTACCTTTTTTGGAACTTTATATTTAGTTGAGAAATGAAACAAAGTCTCCCCTTCCACTTGCTTCTGTTTTCTCTGTATCAGCTGGAGGTTAGGACCTCTATCTAAGATAGTAGAAAATCTTTGTTGTGTAAGCAAGCAACCTATTCTTTGGAAAAAGCAATCAGCTAAAACCTTTTTTCCATTTTAAGTATTGTGCATCTGATTCTTCCTGAGTCAGGAATCCTGACTGTACTTTTGCTTCCTTTACAGTTGTCTCAAGTGCACAATTGCAAAATTCTTATAGGCCAATGTCTTAGAAAAGTCTTGAGATTAGTGTTACATGCAGCATGTCTCATACCTGCTAAGTGTGTTACATCTGTTCAATTTTCTTTTTCATTTAGCTTTTGGTTTACTTCAATTTCTTCTCTCCTAAGTTATAAAGTCATCTAATTGTGTATTTATTCAGAACAGCACCTTTTAGGCAAGGTTCCCATACACATTCACTGAGACCGTGCCGGGTCATGAGTGAGGATTCGGAAGGAACTTTGAGCGGTGAAAACATCTTGCTAGATGAGGAGACCTTGGTGCAGGATTTAAAGAATGCTATTAAAGAGGAGAACTATGCCCGAGCAGCGAAAATTAGGGATAGCCTCCGGCTTCTCCAGGAGGACAGTAAGTCCTCTGTGCTAGCAGCAAATGCTCGCTTTTACAACTCTTTCAAACATGGAGACTTAGCTGCAATGCAAACCCTCTGGTCAAAGGGTGAGAGTGTCTGTGTCGTGCATCCTGGTGTTAGTGGCATAACTGGCTATGATCTTGTAATGGGAAGCTGGGAGTTTGTGTGGGCAGAATATGATTTTCCACTTGATATCGAGATCAGGGATGTTCAAGTTCATGTTAGAGGTGATATCGGGTACGTTACATGCATTGAAATGGTCAGAACCAAAGGCAGCAGCTGGGGAAAACAATTTGCTACAAATGTTTTCGAGAAAGTTGATGGGCAATGGTTTATGTGTATTCATCATGCATCGTATATCGACTTGTAAAATGTGATGAACAATAAAGCTGTTGTAGAGGTTGTGGAGATTGAAAGAGTATTTTAGGAGCTGAAGTTTTGAAATCTGGGTGCAGAAATTTTGTAGTTTTGCTTCTATTATAGGTGTTGGTGACCTATTATTATTAATGAATTATAATACTAGTATGTCTGTGAAATGTCAAATTGCTTAAAATATGTCTGTATTTCCAACTTTTTCCACTTGATGGATGGATGTCTTGAAACTGTAATATATTTTCCAAAACACATTTCCTTTAGTTTTCTATCAGACCTCCAGTATGAATTTCTATTACGTTCAAAAACTAATGAAAAAACACAGAAAGTGTCAACACTTAGAAATATTAAAGATATTTTCTGTTAATCATTTTATGGATAAAATTACTTCGACTGAAGCTATATGCAAATTATTGGTCAAAAGCTCATTGACCTTGGAAATGTCACTTATGTTTTTTGACTACTTTTTATTATCCTAACCGCTGGACTACAAACGCTGAAAATGTCACTGTTTAACAACCAAAATGTCCTAATTCAAAGTAACAGTGCGTGAAAAGTACAAGTTTTTCTGACGCCTCATTACATTTTTTAACAAGTGCGTGCCAACTTTATTCCTCAAGAATCATTTACGGGATTATTAAAACATCAATGAGTTACACTTCACCTTGAAATTAACTAGTAGTGAAAAATGAACATTCAAAAGTTAAAAAATATCTTATATGTTAATTGAATAAAATTATTAGTAATATTTATAGTAAAGTTATTAAATATGATAATTTTTTATTTGAATTACAACTTTTTACTTGTATATATCCGTATAAAATTTCTTATTCGCAAAGTAATCATGTACAGTAGGGTGAGCTGCATTGCAATATCTTCATATCTTCGCCTGATTTCATATCTTTATTAAAGTTACTTTTGATCATTATTTGTTTCTTTAGTCGAAAGGCTATTTCTTGGCACTGGTAGGTAAATAGTTATAAAGGTTGCCCAACTGATTTGAGATGCTGCTCCAAAGTCTCCACAGCACCATTCAAAACAAGTTACTAAACCTTCTTTAAGAGTATTATATTCAATATTTATACCACCAATTAGTGGAAAATTACACCATTCAGTAGTAAAGAGAATAAATTGACATTAATTATCTATACCCACGTTTTTACTTTGTTAAAGGAAATGAGTTAACTACAAGCTACTTACTAATGTAATTGGGAACCAATTAAGAAAGTAAACAATTTCTGCAAAAGTTAGAAGATAATTATTGTATGTAACTTTCACCCAAAAAAACTTATGTGTAATTGTTTATACTATATGAAAAATAAGACATGCATACAATAAAAACAAGTTAAATTAAACTATTACTATATAAAATTATTTTATATGATCGATGTATTAGTTAGACTCAAATTAGAATAATAGAGGGTTTGAGATTAATTTTACATTTAATAGGACGAAAGAATTTTATATCTATATATGGTATGGTTGATCCTTATTTCTCCTCTAGGCTGAAGATCTCACTTTCTATTCCATGGACAAAGATAAGTGGTAGGCATGTTACACGCACAACAAATTAAGTAGGTAGCCTCTTTTCCATGTTTTCTCCATTAATTGCAAAAGAGAATAAAGGTGGTTCATGCATATAAATCATTGAGAAAGCTCCAATTGTGCGAATATCAAAGAAAAAAACAAAAAAAAAAAAAAAGATTGGCTAGCTAGAAGTCACAACCAAAAGCATTTGTTCTCATGAAACATTAAGTCGTTTAGTCGTATTGCAATTCGTTTGAATCCAGCGGTACTTTTAATGCTAGAGCATAAATGATACGTAAAAATCGATCAATTTGTAAAATTGTAAAAGTTGAAAAGGTTCTCAAATACATGTTAAAAGAAGATTCCATTTCTGAAACTTTTCCCTATAAATACATTTCCCACACCATAATACATCCTGCAGCAAGCAACTCCTATTATCACATCCTATACATTTTCTTACTAAAAGATTTACTAAATTATTTCCTCTCCCGAAACAAGACAGCAAAAATGTCTTTAATGCCCCTATTTAACGGTCGCAGAAGCCATGCACGCCGTGTACAGAATCCGCCACCAACAACAACAATTACGCATCAATCTCAAATAAGTCAGGGTCTGGATCGACAGATTCCTTATTTTCCAACAACAACAGCAATTACTACGCACCAACCCCAAACAAATCGAGGTCGGCAAGATCCTGCCCATGAATTTTATCTTCAAAACCCTCGTTCTCTCATAGCACCAGCTCTATCATTCCACAATGAACCCCAATCTATAGCTCAAATTGAGTATAAAGGAACACCAGAGGCACATATTTTTAGAGCTAATTTACATGGATATAAGAAAGAAGAAGTGAAGGTGCAGGTGGAGGATGAAAGAGTCCTAAAGATTACTGGAGAGAAGAAACTAATAGAAAAAGGATATGATAACTGGCACCATTTTGAAAGAAGAATTGGGAAATTCTTGACTGCTTTTGACCTGCCTCAAGATGCTAGAGCTGATAAAGTGAAGTCATCAATGGAAAATGGGGTGCTTATTATCACTGTTCCTAAGAAGGGAATCAAGAAAGCACACGTTAGAACAGTTCGAATAATTTAATGGGTTGAATTTCTTGTTTTGCACACTATACAGTTTGATATATATTTATAATATTACGTTCAGTATTAATGTAGTGATGTGAAATAAAGAGCAAAAAAGGAAGGAGAGTAACGACTTTTTAATTAATGGAGACGATGGATTAGACTTGCTTTGTAGTAGTATTAGCTACTCATAAATAAAGGGTATTTCTTTCATATTTGTTCTTTTTTTGGGGCCAAATTTGGAGTTATAAGAATTAATTAAAATAGCGACATGAATAAAGAGTATATTGCTGAGAGCTTGTTGGAACAATCTGATATAATTAGGTTCTCACAATCTAAACTACATTTTTCATGATAATATTTAAAAAGACTACTGCTCAGGCTCATGGACCAATTCCTTCCGGATTCTGATTTGTCAAATAGACACTCGTACTTATTAGTAGCGTATGCAAAAAAATATGTAAGCGATATTACCATTTGAAAAAAGTGAACAAATAATGACTAATAAATTATTACAACGGTACGCGATGTCATTTATAGATTTTTATCTTAAACTTTTATTTTTTTTATTATATAATATATATTTAGTAAAAATAATTAACGGTGTCACGTGATACCGCTCGATTGAGCAAGGTGCCTACATCCCTGGTACCGCAACACGAGTTCCTGGCATCTTGCATTGTAATATATAAAATATGGCTTGTCGATAAATTGACACTCGTACTTACATCGAATTGTATCCCCGGCCTTCTAATTTCACGAGTTGTCAACCAGACACCTGAACATGTAGGTGTTTGAAACGCTTTTGTCTTATTCTAACTCTTGGAGTAATGAAATCTTTCCTAGACAAAGGTAACATCTAGATTTTAAGTCAAAATGGCGCAGAATATCACTATTGCAATCTTTTTGGGTTGAAGGACGATTCTTCTGTTTCTAATGGTTGAACCAAATTTGAAGTTTTATTGACCCTGCCTGGATAGGCAATTAGGAATTCGTCTACCTGAACTTGAAGTTTGCACCATAGATAAAATTTACAAATAGCCACTTTCTAGTCCCTATGACTGAAAAATAGTCATTGCCATGGAGTTTCAAGTTGACATGTGAAATTTTAGAATATTGTCATAGAGTTTCAACTGTGGAAGTTGAGACTAACAATTGAAAAGCAGCTAGTCCGCGCTATTGCTAATTACACCATCGTGTGTGAAGTAGCCTAGAAACCAAAACACAGGCCTTCACACCCGCGCTAAAATTTAGAAATAATTAACATATTGACTACGAAAGGTGGATCATATTCAATATATACGCAAAATTGAACTCTATGAAGAACATCCTGATCACTTCTTTAACTCGAAGAGCCTAGAAAAGTAAATTCAAAGTTTAGACCTTTATCTATACACAACCCACTTCGTAGGTTACCTCGACATGGTTACTATATGACTTGGGTTCTGCGATAGAGTTCCAGACATATCAATACAATCTGAGCTGAGAAAAACAAGACGTATTATGTGTTCCTCTAATTTTAGTCTAGTCTTACTAACTACCTGCTGTGTATTACACTAGATAACGAGGTAGAGTGTCACCTATTTAAAATTTTTTTTTTGATCGGTAAGAACACTTCAACTGAAATTTATTACCGATTATTCCTTGTTTGATTATTAATTCTGAGATAGTTATCCCATGATTAAAAATAGTACCGGAATAATTTATACCTGTCAGATGGTGGAATAATAATCCTACGATAATTTATCCCAAGATAAAATAGTAAAAAATCAATAATTTCAAGATTAATACGACATATTAATCAGTCAATAAGAAATAATACCAGCATAACTAATCTCAATATAACTAATCCCAGCATAACTTATCTTCAAACCAAACGATCCCTTAGTGCTCCTAAATAGTGAGCACAGAATTAGCAGCAAGGTGAAACTATATATGCAGCTGCAATACGTCATCATAAGAACTTTGTAGACATATATAATAGCTATGTATATTAAGTAAGATATCAATCCCATATATTTAGGCAATTAGTTATACTGTATCCAAAAATAATCATACCATTGTACTATTTATATGATTGATTGGAATAGAGAAAGGCAAGGAGCCAATTCTAATATGGTATCAGAAGACCAGTAAACCCTCCCTTCCACCGGACAGACTCTCCCTTCCCAATCCCATATCTTTTCTTTCTCTGCATTCTGTTTCTGTCTCCATTCCCAATCCCATTTAATAAATTCAATACATACAGATGTGTCTTTATTTATAAACCCACTTGGACCTTACTTCTCTCGGTCAAAAAATTCGGAAACCCCCCCCCTTCTCCATTCAGATAATGGCGTCCAAAACACAGCTTCACCCTGCCTCCACGGTCTCCAACATCAAGAGCTTCATACCAGTTATTTTGGAGATGGAATCAGGCCAGTATGCTTCCTGGTCTGAACTTTTCAAGATCCACTGTAGGGCCTTTCTTGTTCACGATCATCTCACTGCAAAACCTCAACCTCCAAAAATCGATGA
Organism: Nicotiana obtusifolia; assembly: GCA_002018475.1. Taxonomy (NCBI): domain Eukaryota; kingdom Viridiplantae; phylum Streptophyta; class Magnoliopsida; order Solanales; family Solanaceae; genus Nicotiana; species Nicotiana obtusifolia. The sequence continues at coordinate 35,358 of MCJB01049613.1, forward strand.
TGAATGGGATCGTCTAGATGCCATTGTTCTTCAATGGATTTATGGAACGATCTCCAATGACCTGCTTCACACTATTCTGAAACCTAACTCCACTGCTTATGATGCCTGGATTGCCATTGAGAACATATTCCAAGATAACAAAAGTTCCCGCGAAATCCATCTCCTACACAAGTTCTCTAACACTCGTCTGGATGGCTTCTCTAGTGTCTCTGCTTATTGCCAAGAACTCAAGGTATTGGCTGACCAACTTGCCAATGTTAATGCACCCGTGGACAATGACCGATTAGTTCTACAATTGCTTGCTGGTTTGAATGATCAATATGACGGGATTGCCACTATTCTTCAGCAACAAGAACCCCTTCCATCTTTTTATACTGCCCGCTCCAAGCTTGTTCAAGTCGAAAGCCGAAAAGCCGAGCAAGCTCTACATGCCGCCAAGACTGCCGGAACAGCCCTGGCCGCTGGTACATCACGTCCTCCAGCCACTGTCCAGCCCCCGGAATTCAATTCTGACCGCCGCCCGGATTTCACCTCTGACCGCCACCGAGGTCGTGGTCGCCCCAGGGGCCGCGGTCGAGGTCGTGGTTCATCAGGTCATGGCCGCCCGCACTACTACCCCAACCAGCCAACCAATGGGCCACCTTTCCCGTACTCACCATGGAGCATGCCTTGGACCACCCCACATCCTTACCAGCCGAACCATCAGCCATCTTGGGCCAACCCACCATGCCCCTACCCATCTTCTTCCAACAGGCCCACCCAAACTTCCCACAACGGACAGGGAATACTTGGACCCAGGCCAAATCAAGCTCATCACACTGCTTATGCCCCAACAGACATAGAACAGGCGCTGTACACGATGTCCCTGCAACAACGAGATCCCACTCTTTACATGGACACCGGAGCAACAACCACTATGACCCACGAGCAAGGTGACTTTCATTCCTTTTCTAATAATTGCATTTCTCAAAATATTATCGTTGGTAATGGTGATACTATACCAGTTCATGGACAAGGCACAAAATACCTACCTAAACCTTTCCCACCCTTTATCCTTAAAAACGTCCTATACTCCCCAAAATTGCTTAAAAACTTAATTTCAGTTCGTCGCTTTACCACCGACAATTCTGTATCCATAGAATTTGACCCGTTTGGTTTTCTTGTGAAGGATTTCAAGACCCGGACCCCTATCCTTCGATACAACAGCAGCGGTGACTTATACCCACTCGTGCTTGGATCCGGTTCCTCACAACCATCCGCCTTTGTCGCCACTTCCTCACAACTCTGGCATCAACGTCTTGGACACCCAGGACAACAGCCTTTACATTCTCTAAAAACTTCGTGTTCTATTGATATTCATAAATTCAAGAGTAATAATGTTTGCCAGTCTTGTATTTTTGGTAAAAGTATTCGTTTGCCATTTTCTACTTCTACTACTTGCACATCTCAGCCCTTTGATATTATCTATAGCAATTTGTGGACATCACCTATTGTTAGCACTGGGGGTCATAGATACTATATTTTGTTTTTGGATGATCTCACAGATTTCTTATGGACGTATCCCATCTCAAAGAAATCCCAAGTGTTCTCCACTTTTTGCCATTTTGCGAAACAAATTAAAACCCAATTTGAACGAACAATTAAAACATTTCAATGTGACAACGGAAAGGAGTATGTCAATGCCTCTTTCCAAAAAATTTTCGATGCAAATGGCATGCTTTTCCTTCTTTCTTTCCCACACACATCTTCCCAAAACGGCAAGGCCGAACGAAAAATCCGCACCATCAACAACATGGTCCGCACCTTGTTGGCCCATGCCTCCCTACCCAACACCTTTTGGAACCATGCCCTTGACACCGCCACCTACCTATTAAACATCCTCCCCAACAAAATTCACAAACCAAAAACACCCACCGAGATGTTATATCATTGCACACCAACCTATGATCACTTGCGTGTGTTCGGGTGTTTATGTTATCCTCTTACCCCATCCACTACCATTCATAAACTCGATAAACGCTCTCACCCTTGTGTTTTTTTGGGATACCCTCCCACTCATAGAGGATATAAATGTCTCAACCTTCAAACCAACCAAATCATAATATCCCGACACGTCGCGTTTGACGAGACCACATTCCCCTTTAAACATACCATCACCTCCGCACCATCCTATGATTTTCTAACCAACACCCTCAATCCTACCTACTGGCCGCATATTGATCCCTCGGTTACTATAACAACACTCTTCTAGACCAGCCCAATCCCACCACACCCCTGTTTCTCCTAACTTCTTGGGTCCAACAACCACCAGCCCGGCCCAGTCCCAGCTCCCAAACAACCCGCTTCCACCCACTACTGCCAGCCCACCAACTCAACCAGCCGACAATCATTTCTCGAACCCGGTACCACCCCAGACCGGCCCGGTTCCGACTTCACAACACACTCCACCCGCACCCCCTCCCTCCCGTATGCACACCAGATCTATGAGTGGAATAGTCAAGCCCAAACAACATCTAAATCTCCACTCTTCCACCTCCACTAAATCCATCACACCCATCCCGAAAAACCCAACCCATGCCTTGTCTATACCGGAGTGGTACTCCGCCATGACTAATGAGTATAATGCACTTATTAAAAACGAAACTTGGGAGTTGGTACCTCGCAAACCAGATATGAACATTATTAGAAGCATGTGGTTGTTTAAGCACAAATTCAAATCAGATGGTAGCTTGGAAAGATATAAAGCTAGATTGGTATGTGATGGTCGGTCACAACAGGGTGGAGTGGATTGCGGTGATACTTTCAGTCCAGTAGTCAAGCTAGCAACAATTCGTACGGTTCTATCCTTAGCTTTGTCTAAATCATGGTCCGTACATCAACTGGACGTCACTAATGCTTTTCTCCATGGAAATCTAAATGAGACCGTTTACATGCATCAACCTATGGGTTTTCGCAACCGAGATTTTCCCGACCATGTGTGCTTGTTGAAAAAGTCTCTTTATGGACTCAAACAGGCACCACGGGCTTGGTATCAAAGGTTCACCGACTACGTGTTAACACTGGGTTTCACTCACAGCAAATGTGATGCCTCTCTATTTACTCTTCATCAAGGAATTGACACAGCATATCTACTGCTGTATGTGGATGACATCCTCCTAGTCACGTCTTCTGCTTCCCTCAGACACCAGCTCATGGCTAAACTTGCTAGTGAATTCGCCATGAAGGATCTTGGCCCTCTCAGCTTCTTTCTAGGCATCTCGGTCAAAAGAAACAAAGACACCATGTTTCTTTCTCAATACTCTTATGCCATGGACATCATTGACAGAGCCGGTATGCAGTCATGTAACCCTGTTTCCACCCCGGTTGACACAAATCCTAAACTAAGTGCCAACTCGGGTGACCCATTCAATGACCCCACTCTCTACCGCAGCTTAGCAGGAGCCCTTCAGTATCTCACCTTTACCCGACCCGACATTACATATACTGTGCAGCAGATCTGTATGCATATGCATGCTCCAAGAACGGATCATTGGAATGCCTTGAAGAGGATCATCCGATACATCAAAGGAACGACTTCCTTTGGACTGACTCTAGGTTCAACCACTGCCCCCTCCTTGCTGGCTTACACTGATGCAGATTGGGCTGGGTGCCCGGACACTCGACGGTCCACCAGTGGGTATTGTATTTATTATGGAGATAATCTTATATCTTGGTCCTCAAAACGACAGAGTACTATCTCGCATTCTAGTGCCGAAGCTGAGTATCGGGGTGTTGCAAATGTAGTGGCCGAGATCTGTTGGCTAAGGAATTTACTCCTGGAGTTGCACCATCCTCTTTCTCGTGCCACACTGGTCTATTGTGACAATGTCAGTGCTATATAGCTATCGGGAAATCCGGTGCAACATCAACGAACAAAGCACATTGAGCTTGACATTCATTTCGTTCGTGAACAGGTGCAGCGTGGACAGGTCCGAGTATTACACGTCCCATCTCGTTATCAGATT